>JAYMSW010003912.1:0-11606 GCA_036897725.1 Erodium texanum
TGTTTCTAAAATTTTCCCGCATTTTTTTTGTTCTTCAAACCCCCAGCCGATAGGCTGACCAGTGTTTACGAGCATCTCTGGTTATATTAGCCCTTGCCTATTCTCGAGGGGCTTGCATTGCAGTCCATTGCTCGTGGGGCTGATCTGCTGCTCGAACAATAGCTGCCGGAGCTCGAGAGAAGCAACTACAGACAACGTTGTTTCGGTTATGCCATAGTGCCCAGATCACAACCCCTCATTGCCCCATTTCTTTGTCTGTCTTAGTGTCTAAAACCCCATTGTAGTGTTGACCAAAAATAAGTAAATAAACCACACCTCGATTGTGCCATATTCCAAGCCTTCTCATCCACCACATATTCGATCAAAACATGATCAATTGTCTCAATCATCTGACCACAAACTAGGCATAGTTCCTCAACATCCACACCTTTCCGCCTTAATTGATCTCTAGTAGGCATCAAACCTACAGCTGCTCGCCATAACAGGTTTTTGACTTTTGGCGCCACTTTCATCTTCCAAAGTCGACACCATCCGACCGAGACCACCGCTGGATTTCATTTACTCTCTTGGCACTGAATGAGCTTATACATGCTCTTAATGGTATAGTGACCGGATTTCTCAGCGGGCCAAATCCAATGATCATTATCGATGACCAAGCTTGTCGGGATGCTTTGAGTAAACTATCGATCTCTCTTCGTAAACCTGCCAACCTTTTATTTATCCCAACTCCGGGTACCTGGAATAAATAAGGAGTCTACCGTTCTGTAGTGGAAGTCCTCAATCGACGATTGGATAAACGGATAGCTATCCGAAAGCCAAGGGGTTGCAAAAATCTGTGTCTTCGAGCCTGAGCCAATGACTCTCCTAGTATTAGCCTGTATGAGCGGTTTACTTGCCAGGATAAACCTCCAGACATATCTCGAATTACCTCCTAATCCAGCTTCCAAGAAAGTAGAATATGGGAAGTAGCGGGCTTTAAAGACCCGACTTATCAAAGTATGTTCCTCAGTCATGATACGCCAAGCCTGCTTACCAAGTAAAGCAATATTAAATTCATGTATATGTTTGAATCCCATACCTCCCATATCCTTGTGGTTGCACAATTTGGACCACAAGCGCCAAATAATACCTTTATGTACATCTCCATTATTTTGCCACCAAAATCTAGACATGGCTTTCTCAATATCATCAACTAGCCGAGGGAAGAAAAAATACACTCATAGCATATGTTGGAAGAGCTTATACTACTATTTGGAGAAACACCTCCTCTCCTGCTTTAAACGACATCCCTTCCCAAGTACTAAGTCTCTTTAGAATTCTGTCTTTCAAGAAACCCATACCCTCCTTTTTGCTCCTTCCCATCATATTGGGGAGGCCTAAATATTTGGCCCCATACTCCGCCTCTCGCATCCCTAGAGTATTACATAAGTGTGCTCTTCCCATATATACTCAAACAATTTTTAATAAAAGTGACTGAGGATTTAGCGTAATTTACTGTTTGTCTGGAAACTTGAGCAAACTTTTCTAGCATTTCCAACATCTATGCTTCGTCTTCATCGACCTGATAATACACAAAACTATCGTATGCAAAGAAAGATGTGTGATAGTAGGTGTTGTACGTGCTGCCTTACACCCATGTAACAACCCCAATCCTACTGCCCTCATGATCAGTCTAGAAAGCGCTCAGTGCAAAATAAAAAGATATATGAGGACAACGAGTCGCCCTGTCGTAGCCCTCTCTTAGGAATAATATCCCCAAACACCTAACCGCCACAAGAAATAGAATATCGGACTATACGAACTGAGCACATTATCTACCGGATCCATCTCTCATGAAATCCAAGCCTTCTCATAATTTCCTCCAGCAACCCCCATTCTACACGGTCATAAGCTTTGCTCATATCGAACTTAACTTCCATAAAACCATTGGGCCCTTATGTCTTACGCTATAAGGCGTGAAGTACCTCAAAAGAGATAAGCATATTGTCCGTGATGAGTCTTCCTGGCAGAAAAGCACTCTGTTCCCCTGAAATGCAAGCACCCAATAGAGGCTTCAATCTATTAGCCAAGACCTTAGATAGAATCCTGAAGATTACATTACAATGTGAAATAGGGCAAAGATCGGTCATTGAATTAGGCCCCTTCATTTTGGAATAAGGACAATGAGTATTGTTCATCCCTGAAGGAAGGGTGCCAGTCTTCATAAACCTCTGTACTGATCGGATCACATCTCCCCCTACTACATCCCACTGAGTCTGAAAAAACCCCGGCTTCAGCCCATCAAGCCTCGGGGATTTCTCTTATTCCATAGCAAACATATCTTCTTTCACTTCTTTCCCTGTTACCGACCTTGTCAATCTTTGGTTCTCAGCATCTATGATTACCCTGCTAAACTTTGATAGGACATCCCCCCCCCTCGGGCTACTCGAAATGAATAGGTCTTGGAAGTAACCAACCATTTCTTGTTGAAGGTCGACCTCCCAAGTCACCCATTCCCCTTGGGCATTAAGTAGTTTAGTAATCAAGTTTGCCCTACGTCTGGTCGATGCATTGGCATGAAAATATCTAGAATTCGTATCCCCATCCTTAAGCCAAAACTGCTTGGCCCTCTGCCGCCAATAGTCCGCCTTCTGACTTAAGGCCAAGTTCAAAGTTGCTTGAGGCTCCTCTATCGTAGAAACACTCTCTGGGGAATTATCACCATGCAGTTGCTTAATAATAGCATAGTTGACTGAAATTCTCGTATTCCAGTCCCTCCTCCTTTTCCCCCACTGTGCTAAGGTTGTGCCCATCTGACAGATTTTAGACATGATATCACCACTGATCTTACCCCATGTAGCAGTAATTAACGGCCTACATTCACTGTCCTCCAACCAAATTGTTTCAAAGCGAAAACGCTTCTCATACCTTACATCAAAATCAGCTATGGTCCGCAACAAAATAGGACTATGATCTGAAACAAATACTCTAATATTAGTTAAAGAAGTATATGGAAACATGTCATACCAGTCCAGGCTGACTAAGGCCCTATCAAGCCTCTCATGTATACAATGTTGGGTCCCCCTCCCCCTACTCCATGTAAACTCATGCCCCATCAACTAAACATCCAATAGATCGGTGTCCTCCATAGCCTCACAGAATCCATTTATTAAATGGGACCGTAGGGCAACCCCCTTTCTTCTCATTCTGCTCTAGGATGCCAATTAGATCTCCAATCACGCACTATGGTTCATCACTGACACCCTTTAAAGACCTTAACAAGTCCCATGTCCTCCTCATTTTCCCCCTAACAGGCTCTCCATGAAGACTAGTGAGCCTGCAACACACTACACCGTGTCCATTCTTAATCATTGTGTCAATGTGACAAAATGAGTAGGACTGTACTGATACCACATCCTTCTCCCTCCATAACAATGTTACACCCCCACCTTGATAACCAGAATCAGCATTCAAAGCACCATCAAATTACAAAGCACACTGCAAGTATTCAATTCTACCTTTATTACTTTTTGTCTCTGAGAGAAACACAATATCTGGCCAGTACTGAACATTAAGCTCCTTTAGGAACTAAATAGTTCATAGTTGGTCTAACTCACGACAGTTCCAAGCTAAGATTTCATTTCTCATTGGAAATGTCCATTAAAACAGAACTATCATGTCCACATTTTAGTGGCTCTATCACCTGCTAATGCTTACGCTTCCCTTGCACAATTTGCTGCTCATTTTCTTTTGCCCCTACTCGAGATCCCATTCTTGGAATAATCTTTACTTTATACTTGCTTGAGCCTTTCATGGAGCTACGACCTTAGCTTGCATCCACTGTTGTCCTCAACCCTTTCACGCATCTTCACGGGCCCCACATCCATGGTACCAATTCCTTGCAGTGGAATAGCTTCATCCCCACCCCTCATCTATCTTCTCAAGCAACCATGCTCAATAACACCACATAACGAGCAAAAGTAGGGAAGACGTTCATATCGGCAAGGTAGCCAAGTCTGATACGGACTCCCCTCCGAAGAGGTTTGTCAAGCTCAAGCTGCACGTCAGACCCCATGATGATCGCAATCAACCTTAAGACTTGTACCAAGTTGATTACCCGGTGCTTCTCCAACTCGCCTTGTACATCCTTCGTCAACGGCTTAATGACGAGGTCACATCCTCCGCGAATGCCGTCGGGTTGAGGAATCCAAACCCTAGATGCTGATCGTCCTCACACAATTTTGCTTCAGTAAAGTCCACGACATCAACGAAACCGCATATATCCTCCCCTCAATCTGGTCCATCTTCCTTCGCACACAAACAGCCAAAACGAATCGCCGGACCGGAACCATAAAAGCATTTCAGAAAATGCATATAGATTAATATTAGGAAATACAAAAAAACAATTATTCATATGTTTCATGGATGGTACATGTTAACTTTCTTTTTCTGTTGAGCAATTCTATGTCAACAAAGGTGTATCATAGTTGAGTAAAAGTTCATATTTCTTACAAACAAAAAACGAATATTTGTGAGTTTCATGATGGAATATGAAAAACAACACTTCCAGCGGAAGCCTGATTTGCAGCACGATTACTCCCAAAGTTCTTTCGATTCGATTCCCTCGCAATTCTCGAACCAAACTACAAGACTCACCATGAAAATGTAAAGGTCAAGAACACCCAAAAGGGCAGAAGAAATTGATCATATGGAAAGTCTATGCACAAGATATTATAAGGAGATAGTAATGCAGACCTGGATTGCTCTTTTTGGCAGAATAGCTGCTTCATGCAGACCGAGCAACTTTGCAACCTTCATGAAGCACAACAACACGTTTTTATTAAGTTATAACACCACACAAAAGCATAACAGGGCTTGATGCAGAGGAAGCAATCTTGTCTATATGTGTGCAATGGCAGACCCAGTTTTCTCGACGAGTGGCCCCAATAGTTTTTTTCGTCATTGTATATATAACGTAAAATTGATACAAACAAAAATATTAAAATTGCGTAAAAAACAATAAATAACTACTTGTTACGAATTGCGATTTCTCAACCGAGTATTAATGATATTTCATGAATTACTTTCTTCACGGTTGCAGTAACGTAAAGATTTTAACCGGCTCGAAAATACATACTCAAGCTAGAACTCGACTCAACACAACTCGTTTTGTTTTAAAAAAATTTCTATAAGTATTTGTTTTGTAAATAATATTTAAAAACAATCATCCAAATTTACGATTTTTTTTAGACATCAAATTTTGTGATTTGAAATTTTCAAAATTCATTTTCAGTTTTTCAATTTTTAATAAATTATAAAAAACACTGATTAAGTTTATAAAAAGCATTTTAAAAAAGTATTTCAGATGTATAGTATATAATTTTAAAATAATTCAGGTTTTATAAGAAAAAATATTTCATTCAAAATTTTAATTTTTCAGAAATATGATTTTTTTATTAAAAAAATCATTATATGAAGGTGTGAGGATATAATATTGAAAGTTTAAATGTGATACGATGGTATCTTGATTCCTTTATACATTGAGGCCAATTTCGTCATTTCCTTAAAAACTAACAGAAATTTAACAGAAGACCCTGGTCAAAACATAAGGAACATTAATACACTTTTTTTTTTCACAAGGCAGTTTTTCAAACTCGGCAAATTCAAAAGGGCACGTAAAGGTAATTCCTCCTTTTTTTTATAGCAAATTTATAAATAACTTAAATATAGAAAACTATTTTTTTATATTAACTATAAGAAAGTTAAATAAAAAAAACTATATAATTAAGAAAAAATCAAAACTTTGAGGGGGAGCACGTGCCTCCCCTAGGCTCCCAGTAGCTCTGGCCCTATATGTGTACATGCAAGTCTATTGCACATAACAGACATCAAGCCCACAATATATATAGAGGAACAATCAAATGAAAACTAAAAGTTGACATGAAAACTTAAAACCATATATGTCCGTTGAGATTACAGTTTTTACGTTTTTGGGAAGTTCTTCGCTTTGTAAAGTTCCAGCATCACAGTTTGAAAACTTCCGAGTTTAAGTTTAGAAACATCCTAACCGTTAGAACGACACTGACCTGTCTTATAATCTTCTTATCACCTGTTCCACTTGGTTGGTTGAGGTTGGCAACTTTCCACAAGGGAATATCGAGCAGTGTCCTTATGACATCTTCGTCTAGGAAAGGAAACCTAGCCTGGTATGACACTCAGAATTAAGCATTGTCCATAAGTCAACACAAACTCATGAATATTGCCTAATAGATTGGTAATTTTGGGTTGTGTTTGGCTTGACTATGACTGGAAATTCCCGTACAAGTACATGGAAGGGTTAATTGTACATAACTACTTTTATGAATTGCCCACAAACATACAACTTTATAATAAATTTCCACAAACACATGAACTCATAGTAAAGTTTCCACAGACACGTGACTACCCTTCAACATTGTACAAAATAGATGGAAACCATCAAATATTTCATTTTTTTTTTCGTCACATGACTTAAACGTGGATGTAAATGTTAAAATATCCTAAAACTGTTTATTCTCACACTTTACTCTTGTGATTTCAATTTGATTACATTCTCAAAATCTTCCACATAATCAAAGTGAAATCGGAGGATTAAAGGATGGGAATTAGTCTAGGAATATTGTAAAACTTGAAACTCACATGACTAAAAAAACAGAAATTTTTGCTGGTTTCCGTCGATGATGGTGACACACGAAAATTCACGAGGGTAGTCATGTGTATATAGAAACTTTATTATGGGTTCATGTGTTTGTGTAAATTTACCATGGGGTCATGTGTTTCTGGGCAATTCATAAAGGTAGTTATGTGCAATTAACCCAAGATGGGAATCATGATAGTTTAAGTGAGTTCAGGTAGTTACCTCTTTCCCATTATCAGCAATGCATCTATCATCTCTACCAAGGTTCCTTTTCCATATCCTTTGCATGTCCACCTTCATCTCCTCATGCAGTTCAAGCCAACTGCTTATAATGCACGAAACATAACAAGCTAAGGTAGTAATTTTTGAATCTTGATATATACCCAAAAATGGATCTTGAATATTTAAGTGCTAGATTAAGTAGAAAGACATGGTAATTAAACTACTGACATCATTATTAGTCCAGTTATAGTATAAGCATGCATACCTTCCATGTCTATACTTTGTTCTATGCCTACCATACCCAGCACATTGCTCATCAGCACCAGCGCCAACTAAGACGATCCTGGATTCGGACTTGTACTTTACACGCTGATGGTTTTCATTGCTATCATGTTTTTCATAGAGCCAACCGTCACCACCAGCGGCCAGCCATAAAGCTAATCCGATATTCAGATCCTGAAGCATGAGAGGTTTGAATTACTATGATATATCATATATCTAAATATGTTGATTATGTTTTGATCCAGCAGAGGCATGTACCATGTAGGTGTTAGCGGGTTATATTAGTGAAATGACATGCTTCATCTCTGAGGTCAAGTTCGACAAATCTGCATCAATCTCCACAAGATTCCACCTTCCATTTTCACACAGAACAATGAAGGTCAGATCAGAACCAGTGATAATGCAAGATTCAATCACCAAAAACTTGAAACGCAGTCACCGTTTCATGCTTTGCCAAGAAATGCAAGATTTTGAAATTAACCCCTATCACTTTAAGATTTCGCATTATTGATCCACAAAACAAATAACTTTGCCTCCACTAACTGAGTGTTCTAGATCCATCCCTGACTCAGAACAAACACAGAATAGCTAGAAATTGAACTTTCACCATACACTCCTTTTATGGAGTTATTGGATAGTTTAATCTTCCTGTTTATCTTATATTCCATTAATTTCTGAAGCTTGAGCAATACGTTGGCATGCAAGAGAAAATTTCAAATAAGACAAATTAATTAAGTAGATCAAAGATAAAATATATAAGATACCTTCTTTCAGGTGCAACTCTGCTGAGTTCCTTCACTCCCGCCCTAGAAGAGACTCTATCAGGAGCAGAAAGACCATCAAAACTCACATTAAGCAAATCAATCTCATCTGCATAGAGAAATTCGAAAAGCCAGGAATTGGATTTACAGCCTTCACATAGACAGAAATGAAGAATTTAAAGAAGTTAGCAAAGCAACACTTACACTTAGGATCAAGGCAATGGTCCAACAGTGCTGCTAGTACCATTGAGTCCAACCCACCAGAGAAAAGAACAGCCACTGGCGCATTTTCATCTGATACTGCCTATATATTTTGATCGAAATAGAGACTATTTAGTGCATAAAAAAAGTTTAATTGCAAATAGCTATGGTGAACTATACGACTTTTGCAGCTATCCTAGGTTCAAAAAAAATCGCATGGCTCTTTTATGCCAAAAAAATACGGAAATGTCGTTGGCCCTAATCTCAGAAAATACCACTTTACACGCTGATGGCTTTCATTGCTATCGTGTCTTTTTACATCTAATCAACCATTTTCTACATATAATCAAAATGTTTTTGGTAGTTATGAAGTCATTTTTTGATATTAGGGTCAAGGGCATTTTCATCATTTCCTGGCGAAAAAGAGCTGTGTAATTTTTTGAAAGCTCAAGTAGTTGAATGTTAAAGTTTAAAGTTGGGGACTGTTAAGTGCAAAAGGTGTATAGTGTATGCAATAACTATCTGCAGTTATCCCTAAAAAAAATTGCATGAAGCCTGTTTGAGGTCATAAAACTAGCCAAAGTTTTCTAAACTTATCAGACCTTAAAAAATGTATTTTGTGAAGTGCGCCTCTTTACAGACTCCTTCAAAGCAATTAGCACAGTCTGGGCTAGCATTAAATCTGAAGCTTCAGAGTGTCCTAAACAAATAACAAGGCAACATTACCCCCATAGATCACGCGATATTACAAAAAAAAAATTATTAAAGAATAAACCTTGGTATTATTATGACCTGATTTAGAAGCCATTCGGTCTGTACAATTAGAAATCAACTCAACTTGCTCCTCAAGTTCAGGCTGAACAGAAGTTCTCTCCCATTTAATCAGTTCACTTAGCATGTGATTAGTCCATTTGTGTTTTTCTAATTTACCAGCCAAGCATCCATATGAACACGAGGAACCTATGGAGATGCTGTAAATGCCGCATGGAAGCTCTTCCCAATAATTGTGGTCGCTAATTCCATCTTCAACTTCAAAAATTGTAATAGATTAATCATTAATGTCAAGTCATTAAAGCAGCTCATTTGTATCACATAGTGTCAACATGAACAACAACCCTTAATGCACTAAAATGTAAAAGAAACTAGTTACACGAGATTTACATGATATCAAACAAAGTAAACGCAACTTAGCCATGTGCATATCTGAAATGAAGTAAAAGATCAACAAGAGTTATATACCAGAATTTTGCTCTACAGAACAAGGAGGTGATACAGAAGATAACAGAAGCCTAGAATCTTCAGCAGTTGGCCAATGAACAAGGAGACTCCGCCTTCCAAGAGCATCACGACCGAACCAAAGGGTTCTTGATTCACTCTACACACCATATATATAAATGTGAAGCCTTAGCAAAATGATACCCAACAACAACGATCCTTGCACCACTTCAGTTCATCACAAACAAAAACTTACCAATCAAAGTTACCTGCCAATAGAGTATAGCCCATGGACCCCTAATTTCTGAAAGAACATGTGGAATAGAATTTCCATTCAGCCCAAGAGAATCACCAGAACAGCACTTCCCCAGAGACTGCATAAGAACCTCA
This sequence comes from Erodium texanum, assembly GCA_036897725.1. Taxonomy (NCBI): domain Eukaryota; kingdom Viridiplantae; phylum Streptophyta; class Magnoliopsida; order Geraniales; family Geraniaceae; genus Erodium; species Erodium texanum. The sequence continues at coordinate 9,727 of JAYMSW010003912.1, forward strand.
GCATCATTGCTATCCGGGCCAATGTAGATACCTCCAAATATCTCACCTACAACATCACAGTCACACTATGAAACCAAAAGCAAAGCAACCTAGCAACTAAAAACCCAGCTCAAATTGCTCCAAAAGATTCGTTATTTTTCATACTTTACAACCATACCATTGTATACAAGAACGTTCCCAGAAGCATCAACCAACGGCTGAATAATGGGTTTCAATCCCCTGAGCTGCAATGTCGCGCCTATGAAACCCAGCTCCCCAAAAAGCTCCACAGTGCTTGAACCGATTCCGTTTTGGGAGCTCGAGGTTGGAGAAGGGAGGAGAATCTTGTGGGTCCCCAAGCTATTGGGTCCTCTCCTACCCAAAGCTGCTTCCAAATCATCTACAGAGAAGACAAACTGGTGGGCTATCAGATTTCAGTCTCGTGATTCAACAAACCTCGCTACTAACGCAAATCGAAAACGTTTTCAGTACATAAAACTTGAGAAATTACCTTCTGTGCCTTACTAGGTGGAGTTGCTTCAATGGAATCATGAAGAAGAGATGACAGGTCGATTCGAATGCCAGAGATGGTTACAGCAATCCCACACATGTCTCTCTCTCTCTCTCTCTCTGCTCCTTCGTCTTCCTGTGTTCGTTAAACCTACCGTGAGCTGAAATTTTGGAGGGTTTTGACGTTGACTGGCAGTCGCTGATTAACTACCGTTGATTTTGTAACTAGAAATCATGTGAAACATCAGCTTCCGTAGCATAGTGGTAGTGCGTTCGCTTCGTAAGCGAAAGGTCGTGAGTTCGGTCCTCACCGGGAGCATTTGTCAACTTTTTCCCTATAAATGTTAATGATCGTATCATGTTAAAACAACACCAAAATTTTCTCTTAAATACGTTGTACCTGTGTTAGTGTGTCACTTTTAAAATCATACTACATTACAATCTCAAAAAAAAATAATTAGCATAAAACAATGAAAAATATGTACCTTACCATGAAAATAAAAAAAAATGCTACTTAGGTAAATGATATATTTTTATCCTGTGACAAAAAAAAAAAACAAGTCTTACACTTTTGTATAATATTTTAATGATGGATTATGTTCATTTGATAAAATTTTCATCGTTTGTTTATTGGATTGATTAGTATAATAAAGAAGGGGGGTTGTATATAAATGTATCTTCTTCTTTATTTTTTTGAAACAGTGTATATAAATGTATCTTTAAAATACAAATATCTCTTACAATACAAACAATGATGACTACATAATTGGTTTAAATACAAACAGTTTCTTAAAATACAAATTGTTGTACTGATTTGGGCCATCCATATTTTGATCCAACAGTGCTGAGGAAGTCAGATTCGCGTTTCTTTCTTACGGTTAAGTTATGGACGCGGGGTATTATGGTCATTACGCCGCCCTCTGGTTTTTTTGTCTTTTCACATTTTCCTCCTTCGATTTCGAACATCATGTATTGATTTTCAGAAACTTTTGCCCGAAATTCAGAGCTCCGGTGATATCTCTCTCCACGATTTCCGCATTCTCGATCCTTGTTTGTTGCTTCGACTTTTCAATGAGCGAGCTTAGTGGTTTGATTCTGCGTTTCTGATCTTCATCAGAGGTAAGATTTTCGGGTTTTTTGTTTGTTGTTAGTGATTTTGGTTTTGAGATTTAGATTTCGATTCCGATTTCGATTTTGTTGCATGTTGTTTTGATATGGATTTTATGGTTCTGATTTTGTGGTTCTTACTTTGTATTTCATTAGTGTTTCATTTTTCAAACTGTAAATTTGAAATCAGTGCTTAGTGTGTTTGTGTTCTTCGGGTGTTGAATAATCTGAGTTTTTGTTGTTAGGTAATTGTGTATTTTCAGCTTGAGATATATCATTGTTGT
>JAYMSW010003913.1:0-11602 GCA_036897725.1 Erodium texanum
GATAGGGTAATCTATGGCTATTGCAATTGTAGTGATCCTATTATTGCTAAATTAGGATCTAATCCAATTCTCATTAACCTAATTCCAATCCCCAATTCCTCTTTGCAGATGATAAATTAGGGATCTAGCATTCTAGATTCAATTGGCCAAATTGATCCTAGAATTTAATACCATTAACAAGATCAATAGAGTAAGATCAACACACATAGAATTAACTTTCAATCCATACAATGCAATTGAACCCTTAATCCCCCATGAACCCTAGAATTTAGATTTAGCTACTCATAATCATCGATACGCAGAAATAGAAAGAAGAAGACATAATCCTATTCAATACGAGAAATCGTCTGATACACAGTACCGTAAAGGAATTGAAATCCACTTCTCCCAAAATTTCCTTGCCTTGCTCTCTCTATTATGCGCTCTCTCCCGTACAGAATGAATGAATGCCGACCTAATTTCCCCCTCTCTAAGTTCTGAAATCGTAGGGTAAACCTGTAATTTCCTAATCTGAGAGGAATACGAGCAATGATACGGGCGTATCCATGCCCGTAACGGGTAGCAATACGGGTGTAATTACGCCCGTCTCATTCCAATGGCTTCCGACTTCAAAATATATCTCTGCCGGTCTCAAATACGGGCGTAACTCTTGGCGATATGGGCACAAATACGAGCGTATTTATGCCCGTTTCTTTCAGTGACTTCGGCCTGAAACTTGGCGTAACGGACAGAGATACAGGCACCCTTACGGGCATAATTGTGCCCGTATTATTCTCGAGGATCCTTAGTCCTTCTCCTCTCTGACGAGCTCTGATACAGGTGTGACATGGACTGTTACGGGCAGTCTTACGGGCGTAAGTCTGCCCGTATCATTCCCGAGGCTCCTTAGTCATTGTCCTCTCTGATCAGCCTTGATATGGGCGTGACTGGGGTCGTTATAGGCGGTCTTACAGGCGTAAGTCTGCCTGTATTGGCCCAGTCTCACCTTCTTTCTTTGAAATGCCCTCTTTTGACACCGATTTTACCTGTCATAGCCATAACACACCCGTGATAGAGAACATGCATTTTTATTTAATATAAACTCAAACGGGAGCGAAAATAGCTTAAGAATGGGTCAAAAGATGTCGAATTAGACATCAAGATGCGTTCGCATCAGTAGGTTTAGGAAGAAAGTAACTTCCTCTCACGACCTCGAGTTATATATACGATGAGAAAATACTTGAAGCATTGCCCAACCATTTGGCACAAGTTGGTCCGATACATGCGCAATGTGCTTAGTACACTGACTTAGCCGTCACCTCAATTTGTATTTATTGAAGGACATATTTTTAAATAACCACTCTTAATTGTACTTTTTACCCTTTTTTTTTTGCTTTTCTTAGGAAAAATGGTATTGGTTCTTATCTGTATCTATTTTTCGATAATCAAATCGACGAAAAATCATTATTTCATGTCATATGATTATATCATTAAACTTCTATCACACGTTCTACTTGACACTACAATTTTTGATGTGGATATATAATTGGTAAACATGAACATTTTCCAAATTATTAATGGTCATCTCTAATTTTTTAACTTATTAGGACATCTCCAATCATAGCTTGCAAATTTTTGTCATCATTATACTAATATAGTATTTTTTTATGTAAAAAAATGGTGATCAACTCCAACCATGGCTTGTAAATTTTTATATCAGATATTACATTAATCATATCTTTTAATATTCTAACATAAAATGACATAATAAAGTAGCAATAAAGTGATAAAGTAGTATTATAGTAGTAATATAATTTTTACAAACCAATATGGAGGGGCTCTCAAATTTGAAAGTCATTTTGAAGACTTGCAAAAAATTTGGAAGTTTGCAAGTCCCATTGAAGCTTAAAACTTGCAAAAACACCCAAAATTTGCAAGTTTACAAGCTTGTTGGAAATGCCCTAACAAGTTAAATCGTATATACACATTGATAAACATGAACATTTTCCAAACTATTAACATCAAAAGTTAACAAAAACACAATATAATCATCACCAAAACCAAATGTATCACAAATCTCCCTTGTGATCTCTATACCATGATATTCATTTGAGTGAGGACTAATCCCAAATACATGATAACAGAAGAAAGAACTAGTTCCTCATCTGATATTCATTTGAGTGAGGACTAATCCCAAATACATGATAACAGAAGAAAGAAAGAAAGTGCAAACCAATTGTCATGCATATTTACAAAGTCAAGTAAAGAACAACTGTGAATCTGCAGCAAGGCATTTTCCTGAACATAAACAGTAAAAGAAGATAAGATTCGAAGAGGATCAGAGGTTCCTCTCAGCGCAAACAAACAAAGAGGTTTCAACCTTGGTAATAAAAGTAGAAGGCTGAACTTTTGCAGCTGACATGATCGCTCCCATCCAACCTATAAAGTGTAGCAGCAAAAAGACATAGATGCACTGGAAAGAAGAGGGAGATAAATCGAAAAGAATGTGTCTGGTTTTGCTAGATCAGGGAAGGGACTGATGAAGAAGACCCGACATGTGCTGGATCGTGCCAAGCATTATTGACAGTGTCTGAATTCCAATACATGGAAGGATCCGACAACCCAACTTGGTCAATTTCATTAGTAATCTGGTAGGAGGGAACATTACTCCAAGCCTGCAGCCTGTTTTCCACCTTCATTTTCATGGCATTCACAGCTTCACCGTCACCTTGTTGCTGCATCTGCAACTGGTTTTGAAAGGGCGGTACTGGTAGGGTCTGAAAATGACTAGTCAATTGATGGGGTTGCTTTAGAGTTCCACTACCATTAAGGAGCAAAGCAGCCATGGTTGGAGAAGATGAAGGGCCAAAAATGGAATTATAACTAGAAACAAGTGAATCTGAAGTAGTGACCGCACCTTGGAATATAATTTGCTTAGCAGAACCGAAACCAGAGGAGAAGGGTGGTGCTCCTCCAAGATCAAACCCGGAAAGGGTGTCAACGGGAGGCTGAAACTGAATATTGTTATTCATCTCTGAGGGGTTAGTGGGCATGCCGTAAAATAAAGGATTGTTCATATCCATGATCTGGGGTTGAGCTGGAGGATGAGGGTTTGTGGGAACACTAACACTAGTTGAGGCTGAAGAAGAAGCTCCGTCAATGATGGAAGGCCTCTTGGGACGCTTGTTCTTCCTCCTGCAGCCACCGCCCACAGGGACGTTCCTCAAGGTGCCTCCTCTGGTCCAGTAGCGCTTACAGGCCTTGCAGAAGTGCCTAGGCTGTGACAAGCTGTAATTGTTGTAGTAACAGAACTTGGTGTTGGATGACTCACAGCGAGGACACTTGAGAACCGCCCATTGCTGCTGTTCCTCCATAACTATACCACTTCTTGAAGCCATCGATCCTATCTGCTGCTTCTGCATCAAGAAGAGATAATGAGAAAGAGGAGGAAAGGGGAAAGAAAAAAAAAGGAGGAGAAATCAAAAGCTGGCGTATTAGTGTAAAATAACAACACATGATAAATATTCTGATCCAAAAGCAAGAAAACAAAACAAATGGGGTCATATTTTTGTCAAATAATTGACACTTGACAGAGAAGAGAAGAGACCTGTACCAGCCATTCGTTAGTGCACAAGTGATGATGACAACCATTTTCTCCGAGTTGCACAGACATTTCCTCTTTGCATGGATATATTCTCCCAAACAAAGAGTAAGCAGACAAAGAGCAGGTAGGGACGTGAGTGAGAGTCTTGGTCCATGCATGGGTTAAGGTCTGTAATTCTCTACGCTCACCAATTTGTAATATAACAAGAGATTGAATTGTGTGATTTCTTTATGTGATTTCACGTGATTACATCATTTTAAACAGAGATTATAAACAATATACAGACATTCAGAATCCAACAAGTAGAGGACAAAGTAAGTGAAGGAGGTAAAGTTAAAGTGGCGTGTTCTGACAAATGATTTCTACTGTCCTAAGCCTAGATTATTGAACTGAGGAGTGAAATTTGTACACTAGGTGAAGGATACACATTTACCCCATACATGAAGGACATCACAAGTGAATCAAGAATATATGAAGGGAAGGATTTTTTTTTAAGAGGGAAGAATTAAAAATGGTTATCGACAGTAAAACTCAGACTCTATACCATATTAAAATTATTCCGCCCCAAAAGTTCAAGATACTAAAGGGAGAGTACAACTAGTATATTAAATGCTCACCACAGAATGTTTTAATTATGCAGAGAAAAGAATATCGGCCACAACTCAATACCCATTTTAATATGCTATGTTAGCATATGACATTTTTATTATTCAATTGACGAGTCTAAGCCAATAATTAATTGCTTATACGTTTCTCAAACCCTCAAAAGCTAGACGGACATTATGAGTAACTCTAGGATGTTTCTTCTCCCAAAATGAGACTAACTGTCTTCATTGGGAGGACTTTCTGGAGCTCTTATTTGATGTTAGTTTGATCTAATTTTGCAGGTTGAAACAGATCTAACCTGTTCGAATAGATTCAGTAAATACCATTCAGTTTTGAACCAAACCTGTTAGCAAGACAACCCCATTAATGTGCAGTTCATTGGCTTTAAGCTAATTTTTCCTTATCCATAAGACATTGGATCTCTCATCTGCTTTTCCTTTGGGGATCCTGGAACGAAAAAAAAAGGCAGCCTAAAGAAAACGTGTAATAAATTGGTAATCAGTATCACCTGTCTGTCCAAAAATAACACAAAAATACCATTCCATATTACCTATCTGTCCAAAAAAAAACTCAAGAATATTCCAATTCACAGAAATACCATCTCATATCATCTGTTCTTGTCGCAGATAATTCAGATATAAAAAGGCAATGACCACAAAAAAGCTACAGATTCTCACTATTTAAAGCAAGCCACTGTATATATATTTACAGGACACTGTAAAGTCATTCAACTAGAAGCCAAGTCATGGGGTCATCAGCAGAAATTCGCTACAATATAGAGTATAGTGTTTAAACAGCAAGATACATTTCCAGTTTGTTTGTAGGTTGTAGGTTGTACATACATGAGTGCAGGTGAGATAATTCCAGGCCTCCACTCTTTCAAGCTGGGGACAAATATAGTGATACATTTCAACATAATCTCCAATCAAATCGTGGTTGAACTTAACTTGAATTGCAAGTATAATCTGTACTAGAAGAATAGCAACCATATTTTGCACTATCATAAAGAACTTTCTTGACATCGAGTCGTTATTCATTGCTATACACCCTCCTCCAAAGCTGTACTCTCACGCCATATTGAGATTTCCTGCAAAAGGAACAAACGGTTGATGTTAAACCAAGCAGAAACTGCATCATATATGGGCCCAAGGAAAATGACCATAGCCCGGGTGTTTCAGCCAGATCTATGCAACTGGATTTAAAATGCAAAATGACAAGTGGGTCAGTTGGAGCCACATGATTAGATGGCATGAGATGAGTTTCACTATATTAAGTTTATGATAATGAATCTCACCTTAACTATAGATTAGACTGCAATTACAAGGTCAGAACACATAACCAAGACAAGTGTATCAATCAACTGGCTAGTTGATCAAATGTAACATTGGGTATTTGGAAGAGAAGGAGCACAGTAATTATCTTTTCATAACGCTGCATACTCTCAGACACATGTAACCACCAATATCTCGTTGTTCTTAACCGATAATATGCATCTTTCATAGATCTTTGATGCAGTCTATTTGAGAAGGAAAAATGTCTGGGGGAAACTGGAATGAGCTTATGACCATCCAAAAATAACATAAATTTACCTTCAACATTGCAGTGTCTGACAAGATGCATCGTGATGTTATGGCACGCCCATGTTCTAATAACCATCCCACTTCACTGCAAGTTTCTCCATCTCCGCTTCCCTTTAGAGAGCACCATAGTTGCCTGGGGAGCAGTACAAGGTCACTTTCATCTCTAGCCAACTTACAGGTGCCAGCATCTAAAACCTCTTCCAAGTTCTGAACATTACCAACAGAAATGCATCATGCAACAGAGTTTGGATAATTACAAACTTGCCTCAGGATGGAAACTTTATGATATGTGAAAACAACACTATATGCAAAGCACAGTTCAAGGAATAAAAAGCCATAACACAGGAACAATTACACTCTTTCCAGCAAAATGGTATAGGATTCATGCATGAACTATTCTATACTTGTGCAAAGTTGGGCATGCAGAATAAAAAGAAAAGAAATGATAGGAAGCATCCATTCATGTTCACATTATCAATGCTGTTTGCTGATTCAACAATTTGTTTAAGCAGCACTACACCTAATGCACAGCAAAAGAAATTAAACGCCAAAACATGGTACAGAAATGGTATACTTCAGCAGAGAGATACATGTATTACAGACACATACAGGCAAAAAAGGAACCAAGAAAAAAAAAAGGCTACTGATGCGCATATTATGGAAGAGTTACAGAGAGACACATTCCTTCTAAGTTCTATTAATTTAACTAGACAGCGTTGTTTGAAGCCATATTAATTAATACACGTACAACTACCTAGTCAAAATGTCTTCTTCTTTTGCCTACAGACCATCCCGTGTTTGTAATTCCGACATTGAAGCCTGCATATTTTTTATTTCAGAATTGTACACTTATCATGCACCCTAAAATGTGCCCTTCTTAAGGTCAATCTTTCCTTACAAAAGATAACTAGACAACGATCAACCGCTAGCATCTTATGAATAAAAGGTCGACTTTAGCACTACAAAAGGTTGAGCTTCAATGGTTTTCTTGACACAAAATTTCACTTTGAGATAATTCGATCTCTTTCACTTTCAATGAAAGACTGCCGTGGGAATATTCACCACTTCCAGACATTCCCCACCAAACAACACTAAACCTCTACCTCAGTCTTCATTTGGATATCCCTTACATGTTATAATAGCAAAATGAACTAGAAACATGGTACAATCACACAATCACCCTCAAGGATGAGAATACAATTCAGAACACTAGCAGATAAACACGGAACACAAGAAAAGAGAAGAGAAGGAGAATGAATTAGGGAAACTGAAGACTCACAGTAGCAGAGTTACAAAAGCTAGCAACAGCAGCAGTGGCCTGCCACTTGCCAACAACTTGTGAAGCCTCCATGGCAGCTGTAGAAGCAAAAGCAGCATCACGGATAGCACACCCACCCAGCTGTTCCCCATTTCTGAAAGGTCCATAGTACTGCTCTCTGAACACTCTAACACCCTCCAAAACCACCTTTGCACCGTCGGCGCGAACAGTCTGAACAATCCTAACCCGTGACTCCCTATCCCCAGGATTGATCAAGCAATGCTCCAACTCCAACTTCTTTATACCCAGATGCTCAATCGGCCACACGGCTACATAGCACCCACTGGACTCATACCCAAAACCCAAGACGGACCCAATGTTCCTCTCATCGATTGCGTAGCGGGTGGCAGCGTCAGCTTCACACCCCACTGTGGGCAGTAACTTGATGGATTTGTACATAAGAGAGGGCTCTTCTGGGTCGGCGAGAGTCGGGCACTGGGTCTGCCAATCAAAAACCTTCACCTCCCACTCCCTGAACGCTTCGGGCACGACATTTTCGGGAAGCTCAATTGGGTTTCCTTGGACGGTGAAGTCGGCCCCATGGCCGTCCCATTCGCCGGAAATGTTTCTCGCGAACTCCGACCATGCTGGATAAGATAACAACCCAAAAGCATCAAGACAATGAATTTCGAGCTAATGCGAAAAGAGAATTGAGTTTGGAGAAGAAGATACTTACAGGTGGATATGGCGGACGAGGAGTTGGAGGTCTGGACCTCGACTTGAGAAAGGTGGGTTCTGGGTATTGGTGCTGAAAAGGAGGTAGAGATTTTGGTAGTGGAGGGAAGGGTGGTGAATTTGGAGCAAAAGGAATGGAATTGGAGCTTAGGGATCGGGAACGAAGCTCTGTTATGGGAGATGATTATACCGTTGGCTGCTAGCGCCGCCATTGACGATCTCTCTCTCTTATCCTAGGCAGCTGAGCTGAACTGAGGTGTGGGAGAGAGAGAAGAGTTATGGAAGAAGGGGAAGGAATATTCTTGGATGACAATGATGAGGAGTTGCATATACACCAAAGAAAGAGTTTTGGGGCTTAGCGCTTCTACATACAGGCCCAACATCCCTTCTTTTTGGCTTACAATATAAAAGATTGATTGCCTCAAGTTTAAAGATAGTTTATTATAAATACAAATATGACTAACATTCCATTTTTAGCAAATAAACAAAAGAGCATTGCTTAGGAGAAAAGAGGAGCAATCTTAAAGACTCAGTATAAAGCCCTTTTCAAGTAAACAACTTGACTTGAAAGCAACACACAATCCAATCCAATACTTACATAAACCCTCCTCCTCCTATTCCTCTCATAATCAACAAAAATGGCATTTTCCAACATGCCTCTTCTCATCGCCTTGTCTGCCTCCTTCCTCCTCTGCTCTGCCCTTGCCCATGATTTCTCCATCGTGGGCTACTCCCAAGAACACCTGACTTCCATGGACAAGCTGGTGGAGCTGTTCGAGTCGTGGATGTCGAGGCATGGCAAGATCTACGACACCATCGAGGAGAAGCTCCACCGGTTCGAGATCTTCAGAGACAACTTGAAGCACATCGATGAGAGGAACAAGGAGGTCTCCAGCTACTGGCTGGGGCTCAACGAGTTCGCTGACATGAGCCATGAGGAGTTCAAGAGCAATTACTTGGGCTTGAAGAAACCCCAGCTCCCCACAAGGAGAGAGGGAGATTTCATTTACAGAGATGTTGAGGATTTGCCCAAGTCCGTGGATTGGAGGAAGAAAGGAGCTGTCACTCCCATCAAGAACCAAGGCTCTTGTGGTAGTTGCTGGGCATTTTCGACCGTTGCAGCCGTGGAAGGAATAAACCAGATAGTGACTGGGAACCTGACGTCACTGGCGGAGCAAGAGCTGATAGACTGTGACACGAGCTTCAACAGCGGCTGCAATGGAGGACTCATGGACTACGCATTCCAATTCATCATCGCCAATGGCGGCCTCCACAAGGAGGAAGACTACCCCTATCTCATGGAAGAAGGCACTTGCGAGGAGAAGAAGGTATACATACACTTGAATCACCATGCCTGCTCTTAACATTGACTGACTTTACATTAAATATGTCCAGGAAGAAGTTGGAGTAGTGACCATCGACGGGTACCACGATGTGCCAGAGAACGATGAGCAGAGCCTGAAGGCACTGGCCAACCAGCCACTCAGTGTAGCCATTGATGCTTCTGGAAGAGACTTCCAGTTTTACAACGGGGTAAGCATCAGTTTGAGTTTTTAGGCAGGTTGGATCGGAATTGTTTAACAGGAGATTGAGATGCAGGGAGTGTACAATGGACATTGTGGGACAGACTTGGACCATGGAGTGGCAGCAGTGGGATACGGGACACAGAAGGGGCAAGACTACATAATAGTCAAGAATTCATGGGGAAGCAGATGGGGGGAGAAAGGCTACATAAGGCTCAAGAGGAACACTGGCAAGCCTCAAGGCATGTGTGGCATCAACAAGATGGCTTCTTATCCCACCAAAACCAAATGATCTCTCACTTCCTTTTTCTATTTACATTTCCTTGCTGTATTGGAGGAAGCCTTATGTGATCATCCTCCCATCAATAAATTTATATTCAATTTGAATTACCATAACTGTGTAACTCAATAAAGAGACTATCTAATTTCATTTCTATCATTATGAATGGGAAGCCAACACAGAAAATAATTTCTGGCTTCTGTCATCAAGTTTCAAGGATAGATAATAACTTAGAGTCTACAATTGTACCACTTCAATGAGAGGCTAAAACAGACTACAATTTGCATCTCCAATTATATATATGCTAAGCCAAAACTTCGTTGTATTTGAAGACACAATCATAGAGCCGTCCTCCTAGGAACTGAGCAACCTCCGGATGCTTCACCTGTACTCAAGCCACATTGCAGTCAGAAAACTAAACATGAATGCTCATTATCAAATCCTGAAGAAATAAAGCATTACCATCCCAATCTTGAGAGAGTCGCACTTAAATTGAGCATAAAGATTTGTTTCGATTCCACGACCCTGCCAAAAGCATGCACTTTATATCATCCATCCACAATACTGAAAAGTGCAATAATGTTGAAATGAATTGCTAATAAGCACTTACCATTCCTTCCAAGACAACTAAGTCTGCATCACTTGCCAGGTAAGCAAGCTCTTGGGCTACTCTTGTTAGATCAATAACCTGTAAGGAATTCAGAACCAAAGGAGGCTATCATACAATATCCAATTATAGAAAATCATTACGTGAACTAAGAACTGTATCATAATTATCTTACAGGCAAATCATTTCCAGAGTTGGCAATGAAAAGATTTGTAGTGTCAACACCAGCAAGCTTCCCTCCTTCATCCTTCAACTGATAAATTGCACCATATGTTCAATTTGTGTATCGGCAAACAATCTAAATTATCAGGTAAAAATCATTTCTGTTCTTCTCTCACCTCCGATATGATTTCAATCAATTCTGTGTAAGTTATATCATTGATGGAGGGCAAGTCGTTTGCTGCCAATACAACCTGCATTCAGATTAAAAAATATATATATTGATTTGCAATGGGCTCAATTCACATGAAATAATTTCTCAACATCAAATTAATGCTTGAAACGATAAATATTTTATCACTGTAGGAAACTTTGGAAAGGAAAAATATAATTATTGTGACAAATATAATTGAATTAATGTGTACTGATTCAATTTCTATTCTTCTTTTCTTTTCTAAACAACCGCAAACAAGTTCACATAAGACAGGCCATCACTTCCCATCATAATTTACACACTACGTAAATTACTGCAGCAGTCAGCTACATAGTATGAAACAGAATAAAATCAAACCTGTGTTCCTCGTCGAAGTAACTCTCTAGCAAATGGCAAAACACCCAAAATAATATCTGCCCCAGAATTATCAACAAAAATGACAGCCTGTCACGAAACACACAAAAAGGTCAATAGAAAATGAGGCATAGTATTAGGATTTTCCTCCAGAGATTTGTGATAAAGGAGATGGTAGATCAGATCCCTATAAACAATAAAGTTACTTCATATTTGTACAATGAATTACATGATAAACTTGCCTTTTTCCAACATTTCTTGTTCCATTTCAGTTTGAATGTGTCCAAGTCATCAATGACCCAAGGCCGAGGGACAATATTTTGACAACTAGCCAGGAATGACATTCCGTCCTTTGAGAACACCTCAGCAAGCTTCAAGAAATGAAAAGAAAATAGATATTATACATTAAAAGTAACTGCTACAGAAACATCTTGCTTTGTCATTAAGGAGTATTGAGAACACCTTAGCAAGCTTCAAGAAATGAAAAGAAAATCAAAATTATACATTAAGAAGTATTCATGTTGCAAAAGAACAAAATATTTGAATTGATTTCCTCAAATCAAACAGGCTAGAATTTTGTAGGTATCCAATATATAATCGTCTATTCAAAGTTTAAAAAGGTGTTTTAAGCCTCGAGGCGTTTTCTCGTAGGCTCACGAGGCGTAAGCCTCGAGGCGGTCCGAGGCGTAAGCCTTATTACCCA
>JAYMSW010003914.1:0-11601 GCA_036897725.1 Erodium texanum
TAATCGCAGCCTACTTGATCAACTGAACATCGCTCAAAGTTATAGGAAACAAGACTCCATATGAGGTACTTTTTGAAAGAAAACCTACTTATCATCACCTACGAAGTTTTGGATGTCTTTGTTATAGACACCAACAAACAAAAGACAAGTTTGCACCGCGATCTCGTCCAGAGATATTTTGGAGATATCCGAAGGGGTAGAAGGGATATAAGATCTTTGATCTTGAATATCGGGCCATTGTGATATCACGGGATGTTCAATTCTGGGAAACATCTTCCCTGGGGACCAGTGTATGAATGTGGAGAATGTTGCTACCACTCCCACTACCTTCCCAAAATGCCTTTCCTCACCAGATATTATCTTCGATCAATCTATAGAGCAAGACAACACAGCATTCCCACACCCGTGTCTGTAGCTGACCCACTTATGGATCAAAGCAACACAGAGGTCCCCAACACTGTACCTGCACTTGAGAATAAGACACCTATCCCAGGTAAACGTGTGTGTACCACATCTAAGCGCTTACAAGGATACAATTATTCCCTGCCGCCCTCCTTTGCCTTGCTAGGTTCCATTTTGCACCCTACGCCTCCTTCAGCGAACTCAATGGTACATCCCCTCACTTCAACTATCTCTTATAATCGTATTTCTCCTACACATGCTGCTTACTTCACGACCATCTCGACTATTAAATAGGAACACTGGTGCGAGGCCATGGCTTAGGAAATTGCAGCTCTCGAGGAAAATCGCACTTAGAGCTTGACACCTCTACCTCCAGGAAAATTAGCCATTGACTCCAAATGGGTCTATAAAGTTAAATATCGCCTAGATGGAAGCATTAAACATTACAAAGCAAGGTTAGTTGCCAAGGGCTACACGTAGGTTGAAGGGATAGACTACACTAACATGTTTGCACCAGTTGCCCTGATGGTCACCTTCCAATGCTTACTTGTTGTTGTCGCTGCCCGAAATTGGTCGTTGCATCAGTTAGATGTCAACAACGCTTTCTTACATGGAGAACTAGAGGAGGAAGTCTACATGAAAATTCCTCAAGGCTACTCTCGTCAGAGGGAGCATCGAGTGTGCAAGTTGCACAAATCCCTATATAGACTGAAACAAGCCTCTCGGAACTAGTACCTTAAGTTTATGGAGTCCATCCTAGACCTTGGTTATCAAGCAGCAGTAGCGGACCCCTCCTTGTTCACCTTTATCGAACTTGGATCGTATGTGGCAGTCCTTATGTATGTTGACGATGTGGTTATCACAGGATCTGACCCATCACACATCCAACAACTCAAGACTCACCTAGATCCGTAGTTTGAGATCAAAGATTTGGGTCAACTGAAGTACTTTCTAGGGCTTGAAGTGGCTCGCTCACCCACCGGTATAGTTCTTACATAGAGGAAGTACACACTTGACATACTATCTGATACTGGTCTCACTAGTTGTAAGCCTGCATCATTCCCCCTTCCTCAACAACACAAACTCTCTGTCACAAGCGGTGCACCTTACTCGAACAGTGGTCAATACCGTCGTCTGGTCGATCGTCTACTATATCTCACAGTCACTCGTTCGGACATCAGCTATGCATTGCATATCTTGAGTCAATTCATGCAGGACCCTCGCAACCCTCACATGGACGCTGCTTTCGACATCCTTACGTACCTTAAGAGTTCTCCCGGACAAGGAATCCTCTTACCTTCTGATAGTTCTCTCTCCTTGCGGGCATATTGTGATGCAGATTGGGCTGGATGTCCAGATACTCGCAGATCCACCACTGGATACATCCCATTCCTTGGCCCATCACCTATCTCCTAGCGATCTAAGAAGCAAAATGTCGTCTCACGCTCATCTGCTGAAGCTGAATACCTAGTCGTGAGATAGTCTGGCTTCAACAGTTACTTAATGATCTTCAGGTTCCTCAAACCAAGTCAGTCCCCTTGTTTTGTGATAATCATGTTGCCATCCATATTGCTTCCAACCCTGTGTTTCATGAACGCACCAAGTACATTGAGATCGACTGTCACTTCCTTCGTCAACAACTTCAAGCAACAATATTGTGCCCTCAACAACTTTCTGGCAAGCATCAACTCACTGACATATTCACTAAGGGCTTGGGACGAGATCGATTTCATGAACTACTTACAAGTTGGGCATTACTAACATCCATGCTCCAACTTAAGGGGAACTATTGGTCAAGACTTGAGAATCTATCTTGACCACCAAGAAAGCCATGTCTTGAAGACCAAGAAATTTCTTATTCTTCTTTCCCGTTCTTTCTAGTCAGTAGAGATCACAATAGGTTTCGTTTCCTTTTCCTTTACCCTGTAACTAGTATAAATACATGTACATATTACATAATGAAATCAAGTCAGGATACTCAATCGTTTCTAACAAATAATGTCTTAGTATGGTTTTTCATGCATTTGAAACTATGTTTTTAACCAAAGATCTCATCTTTATGCCCAAAGTTATATTTATGCTTGGTTATTACTCAAGCCCTTAATAGAATCCTTTGTAGGTTCATTAACTTACAAGACACCGTGAGGGTGTTCAGTATATGAAAATGGAATTATGAGTAGCAAAACATGATTTTTGGCATTGGATTTTACTCGGATGATGACTTGTGTCTATTATCCTATTTTGGGTAGTTCATGTTGGCAAACTTATCAAGAGTTAGTCCTTCATGAAAAGTGCCTTATTTATATGCTAGAGCGGACGGTTTTACTACTTTATCTACATTGGCATTGTGTTTTACTAGGATGATTTAATGTTTCCTATCTAGATCTAATTATACTTTATTTTTTATTTATTTTCTAAATAGATCGGTTAGTAGTTTAACACTTAGTGGGAGTTTTATGTCATGAATAATGATGTAGATGTATTCTTGTAGAAGTGTGATTTTTATATATCATTGAGATTTAGTTTATCGTAACTTGTGATCTTTTTTATTTTAATATAGCACTCTTCTGTTTACCACAGTTATTTGAACTCATCGTCATAAAAAACTACCTCTAAAATCAACTTCACCCTAGCACTCCAAGATAGCATTCAATGTCCCTAACTATTTGTTTTCGTCGTTGTCTTCTATACAGAGAGTTACTAGCCTTAGAGGGCCTCCGCACCTTTCTCCTAGGTATCCGTCTCGATCTATCCTGCCCGAACAGGTTGACATGGTCTTTGGATTCTCGTGGTTTCTCGACATCCAGCTGCTACAACTCCGCTTAAGTTTCACATTTTTTCCTAACTCGAGGTCATCCCTACTAGATATTTCTTGGTGACCAGAGGTTTTCCGATCCCAGTTGGGTCTTTGGATTTTCCCTATATGTGGCAGACACATTGAGGATGCCTCCCACTTTCTCATCACTTGTGGGTGGGCCTAATAGGAGTGGTCCTTGGTTCTTCAATGGTTGGGGGTTGCCTCATTTCTCCCTTTGTCTCCTGTTTTGTTCATCTCTTTGTGGCCTTCTATCTATGGAGTGTGTTGGCTGCGCAAAACTTGGTCTCATCTCAACCTCCTGGGTATGTGGTTTCTTTGTCTAGCTCAGAACGCTAGGATCTTACAGGGTTATATGGTCCCCAATTCGTCTATTATCTTACGGAGGATCCAGTTTGGTGCACTTACATTGCTTTAGGTGGAAGGGTGTTCCCTCACTCCTAGCTACTTGATTGCGTCGCCGACTGCAACCCTTCTTCAGCCTTCTTGAGCTCCCTTTCGTTATTGTCCCTCCCTTCTCTCGGTTTGAGGTGTCTTGTCCTGTATTTTTCCCCTCCTTTTTGCAAGTCCTGTGAGTGCTTGTTCAAGAGTCACTGTTAGGAGTGATCTACTACCTTCTTTGTAGTGGAGGGGCACATCATGCTCAACCTCTTTGAGGCCAAAGGATACACCTTTATGGTCTATTGTGTCTATATTCACTAGTCTGACGTTTGGAGTTTTGGGCGTGTTCATGCACTCATTCTGGGTAGTGCGATTGTCTCTATGTTTTTTTCCTTGTACAATGTCATTCCTCTATTAGTTCTATAGTTTGCTTAGTGGTTTGTGGTTTCCTTCCCAAACCCATGTCGCTTTTTAATGCATTTCTTATTTTCTGATTAAAAAAGTTGGTGGATCCCAACCCTAGGTCATTATCCAAATGCTACACGAATTGACTTTATTGAGGAAAATTGTGCAAGTTCATCAACGGCACCCTCGTCATGCTATCCCCATATTTTTAAAGATAAATTGTTGCATTACCTCCCTTGCCCATATTCATCCATAAATCAACACTTGGCCAATCCGAAAGTGATAGGTAACAAAAAATAATTGTTCAAGGTAGAAAATTACAAAAAGTGGATAAACAAATAGTAACGAGTGATTTCCCCTACCGGCAATAACGAATATTTTTCCTTTCTTTATTTGTTCTTATGTAGGCAAGATCGAAGGTAGGCTTGAAAATGTGCTAATCCTAAATAATAAGATATGAAATATAAAAAGCATGAGATCAAATACAAATGGTACTTAAAATACAAACTAGTGGTATAATCTCAACCATTCATCTAATTGTCATCTATGGATTAAAACAAAGGGAGAAAATATACTAACAGAACAAGAAAGAGCATAATAGTAACTACACAAACTAATTCCTTCACCTTACTCATGCCCTCAACACACTCAGAATCATGTTTCGAGAAACAGAGCATCCAAAATGGTGCAATCAAGACCATATCGGCGACGGATTTCATCATTCATGTTGGATTTCAGCATAACTAGGAGAAGATACCGTTGTCAATCGTCGACAAGCTCTTCGACGGGGTAACATTCGGCACCGAGCGAAGGCACCGGGACCAGACCAAGGAGGGAGAGATGGAGAAGATTTCAATAGCTCGACAACATATCTCTCCGGCATGGGCAGGTCGATGGGGGTGGTGGACTTGATGACGATGGTGTCGATATTGCAGAACCCGCCCATGGTGAAGAACTTGATGTAGCTGACACTGCTTTACTCCTTGAGCGAACAAAAGAGCTGGTGGAACCTATGGTGCACTGAAGGTGTTCGACAAAATGTCTGAAAGGGAGATGGATTTAAGATTGATTGGTTTTGATGTGGTTACATGGGTGTTTAGTGTTTATAGGATGACACCATGTTACAAAGAGTACAAGGATATTTTGTATAATATGATCAATATTTTTTGGAGTACAAGAAATTATATTGTCACTAGCTTGAAGGTAATGCTTCCAAAACCCGAATCATCGTTATACTACCCACTGAACACAAACATAGTTGGTATATCTTGCTATTAGCATAAGTCGATAATCATAATTAAAGAAGCGTGAGTTTGTATATAGAGTTTCAGTTCTTAGAATGGTGGGAATAGTGACAATCACTGATAACTTTTGTTCAAGTCCGATGATAACTTGCTTTGAGTCATGTGATAACTTGTCTTTGATCTTGTAATAACTTGTCTTTAATCATATGATAGCTTGTTTTTAATCATGTCATAACATCATTTCACAGCTCATCCTAAACTCCAAAATTCATAGCGTGAGTTGGTATATAGAGTTTCAGTTCTTAGAATGGTGGGAACATGCACTTTCAAGGAATGTTAAATTTTTCTTCTGTTGTTGGGTATGCTACCCCTACCTACACGTAGGATTGGTACTGCAGAATTATAATTATTTTTTTCTACAAATCTATACTGATAGATTAGAACCTTTTAATAAAAAACTTACCCCCAAAAATTAAATACAATATGGGATCAATATGAAATTTCAAAAATATAGATGAAAGTAAAAAAAGAAACAATATTATCAAAGCATGTACATTTCCAAATCAACCAAACCCAAATCCCTCACTAGCTTCATGGACAGCAAGCAGCAAGCGATCTCGAAGCTGTTCCTTGGAAGGATACTCCGGAAGGTCCAGTTGGTTGAAGCTGATAAAAAAAAAAAATTGATATAAGCAACAGCATATCAAAGCTCGTACTATCGACACTGACGTTTAACATTTTAGCAAAAAAAAAAATATGGTAAAATCGGATCAGCTGGACAAAACAGAATGCTAACCATGTATGTGCGGAGGGCAGCCTCTCCGGAGCACCATATGCCTTGTGAATCTGGAACCTCTGAGGACCAGAAATACCTTGCAAAGCCCTAAAACCCTCCAACGGAACCTGCAAAACCCATAGGTATTATCAGTAAGAAACATTCATCTTCTAGTAATCTATAAGCATTTGCAAGGCAAGGAAAGATGTCTTGTTAGCGTCAACTTCCAATCCTCAACCCTGGATTTAGAATTGGTAAAGACGCTTCAATAAGATTCAAGATAACCTATTCGCGAAAAACAAAAATCATGCCTTCCAAAAGTATTAGCCCATGTTATCAACTAAAGATGTTAGTGGTGCTCATATATTTTTGAAACTACACAATTGCAAGATGTCCAAGCATATATTATTTCTTACCGAACTAAAAATTAAAATATTGATAGTCTCATCAGATTACCTTTGAAGTTCCGGTAACAAATTGTAGCAGCCTAGCCATGTCTTCCTTGTTGAAAGTTTTAACCACCTCCCAAAACCATTGAACAACACTTGATGCAGCCGTATAACCACTGTATTCGGTGTTGGCTTTCAGATCATCCACTACACGGCAAAACCCACATTAAAATGCCTAAAACGCAAGCATGACACAAAGACAAATCAATAGATAAAATCAACTTACAGTCAATTTCTGGAAGCCCGCTGATTAGTAACTCAAGCTCCTTATCATTGAAAATAGAAATAAGGTCACGTGGCACCAATTCGGTGAAGCCTTCTAAGAAAGAATTAATTTGAGGGCGAATAGCATTTGTCAATATATGATCCGCAACAAGGTCCACATACTCATGCTTAGTTTCTTCAGTAACCCTTATATTTCTTCCTCCAGGTTTCAACTCATAATCAGTAACCTTTTCAAGCCACGGAAAATAAAAATATTTCAAGGGTCAAATTAAACTTCAAAAGGACATCCTTTCCCAGAACAAAGTATTAATTCCTCTCCTCACATGCATAAAAAAAGTATGGGATCACCATATTTAGAGAGAATTATAAACACTACAGTGCAGTGTTACCAATACCTCAGTTTTCTCATAAAGAATGTGCTTTTCCTCGTCAGGATCCATGCTAAATGTAAGGTCAGGAATATCACTGACATCATTCTGTTAGTCACAGAAGAGAAAATATCAGTCTCCAATAAAACTAGCAACATACTGAAATAATGAAGAAGAAAAAAAATCATACTGCTTTTATAAGATCCACTTACCTCTAACATCCACTTCAAATTCTTGTAGTAGTCTGGGTCAACAGCCTCTATATCATGGTAAGTCACCTTTACACCAAGAAGGTGATTGTAAAAGGAACGAGTGAAGTAGACGTCCAAAAGCTGTCCATCAAAGAGTGCCTTTGCAACCTGCATATATGATTAAAGAAAAAAAAAACATGCTTCAACAATAACAAAAGAAATAGCAACAACAATAATAAAGACTTGAGCTCATCTCACAGACTTACCACACGCCCCACAAATTTGAAGTAGGAGAGGTGTTCAGTCTGGTAAACAGAATTGGGGTTTGGCTGGAAGGTTGCATTGTTTCCTACAGTGGTGAAAAGCAATGCTCCTTTGTCAAATATAACCCTTGATAGTAATTGATACCACTCTCTTGTAAGACCCCCAGCATCAATACCCTCTTCACCTTGAAACTGCACGTTCAGACGTCCCTTCAGGTCCAGAGTTGGACGCATTCGCAACTGATTGTATGAGTCTTCCAAAACGTAAGCCCGGCGAACACTAATTCTAAGTGGACCAGAAAGGTGTTGCTCATGCTGTTGCCTGATCCTTGAACGAAAATATGCTCTCTTGTTGTCAAAATCAATCAACCTCGGTGCCTTGAGCAACATGGAAAGAGATTTCTCCAACAAGCTGGGATTCTGTCTAATAAAAGCATTCAAAAGCCGGCGATGCTTCTCAGCAAACCTTGCAAATGTGACGGCACCATCAAGCCTCTTCTGAGATTCTCCACAGCATTTTGTGGCCATCTGAGATGAAGATCCAGCAGATTCTTTGACTTCCCTTGCAGTTATATGCACCTGATCTTGCTGGACAGTCAAATGGCTCGCTTGCAGCTTTTCACACAAGACAAAGAACGCCTCAATGAATGGCAGCAATCTCTGGGTTCCAGGAGGAAGTGGGGGAGATGAAGAAGAAGCACCCTGTAAATGCTCTACAGTATTTACATTTGACATAGGTGTAGTGAATGAGCTCTGATCCAGCTGTGCCTCTGTTGTGCTTATACATTCACTCAGTTCTTGCCACAGAGACCCAAGTTCAACATTTAACTTCCACATTATAGCTTGCTCCTCTTGTTCCCCATCACTCTCAGGAGTTACAATCTCATTAACATTGGCAGAAGTAAATGAGCTGAGTGTGTTAAGTACGCGCAGTATTGCAGACCCAGCCATAGAACCAGCACTCAGACCTAGCATGTGTGTATTCCGCAGGGTAACAAGTTCATTGACAGCTGAACTGCTCAAACCATGAGCTAATTCTGAAAGCTCTGAGGCAAAGAACTTCCGGTAAGTTGTTGCAACTGTTGCCAACTTCTTCAGCACCTCACCAGCAAGCATATAAACTTTATCTGAAAGCCTGGATTTTTTTATGCATGATATTACTTACCCACTCAATATCTCAAAGCTGCATTAGAAAAGACAATAAATAATGATAAAACCATTTATAGAAAAAGAACCAGCTTATACCCTTCGCGTCCGAGAAGGCTGCATAGATTGCGCAAATCAGATCGTGGTAGCTGCAAGAAGATATCATGAGTACTGATGGCCATCTTTCCATCAGAAAGAGTTAATTCAGAACTGGAACTTGTATCCTCCTTATTAGGCAATGTTTCAGGTGAAGGATCTTTTCCAACATTGTCCAAAACCTTGTTCACAGCCAAATCAGCAGTGGCTTGCTCAGACTGACGTTGACACTCTAACTTAGATGCCGCAGTATAAACAACTACTTGAATCAGACCCATAACCTATCAACAACAACAAAAAAGTAAAGATCACAGCACTTCGATAATTTCGATGCATGTCTGTATTGTTACAGCTAGTCAAGACCTAAGATGTCTACACATGCATCACTAGTCAAGACCTAGGCTAAGTACAAGTAGAGCACATTTACGACGTATGGATCAAAACTCCATGAATAAAATCACGGAGGATCATTCCTACCTGCTCAAGATGAGTGGTGCTTCTTAGAAAGAGTGGTCGACTCAATAGTTTAAGGAACAGTATCAGAGGTACATCCCTATCCTCTACATTCCCCACAGATTTTGGTGGAGGTACCCCTTCTACAATTTTCACCTTGCCTTTGTCCTTGGTTCCGGAAGATTTAGTATCTGAAGTCTCCAGTAAAGATGGTGTATCTAAGAAGAACAGCATATTCGCAACAGCAGACTGATTTGTAGCCAAATAAGTCAGTATCTCAATATCCCGGCGCAAAACAAGAGGCGGAAGACCTGTTGAAGGATGAAATAAAAGATAAATTTGACAATACAAAAGCAAGAAGCAGAAGACATGTTAAAATAGAAGCACTACCATCCAACAACTGGGATCGTCCATAAACAACACTAGACTGACAACCATACAGCCTCTGGGAATTATACAATGCCAGTTCACTTGTTGATCCTTCAGCCTCAGGCTTGATCATATCTATCAGAAGACGAACTAGCGTCGCCCTCGTAATGCTGTGTGCACACATATTTAACAACAATCTCTGCAGAATACCTTTCCCAAGAGGCTGATACAGCAAGAAAATAAACAAGTAATTTGATTGGTTAAATTAGGATTTGAACCCACAAAAGCACTGCTAAACAAATTATGGCATATGGACCCAAGTGTAATATACTTCCAATACTGCCTCAAGATCCTAACTGTCCCACTCTTAATATTTCAGCTATAAATTCTAAAGCTTACGAACATAGCAGGTGAGGTAATAAATAGAACAGACTACTCCAAGCCAGGTGACCCAAATAACCTCAAAACTAACACCACAATTTACCTGGGCCAAGCGAAGCAAGCGGATGAGCGCTCTCAGTGCATTGTCATCAAGAAGTGGTTCACCTTCAAGTTCCTTCACCTTTAAGCTATCTGCAAGAGTAGAAGCTGCTCTTCGACCAATTGTAACTCCAACACCCCTGTCCATAACCGTCTGCCTGTCAAAACCCAAAGCATTTCTCCTATTGTTGAGCCTGTGGCCGCTTCCAAAAAGACTGCGTGCCTGGTAATGACTCATTGCACGATCCCTCAGCATCTGAGCTTCAGCAAGTAATGGCGAAGGTAGAGCTGACAGAACGGCTTCTGAGGATGTTAACAGTACCTACAAAAAAAAGTATCTTATTATTATAATACAACAAACAAATTTTTTTTTAAAGAATTACCAACACTACAAGATGAAACCTCTTCTCGTAAATCAGCAGGAAAAGTAGCAATTATTGACGCATTATCCATGTCAACTGGCTGTCCTTCAGCCTGCTGTGCAACCCTTTGCGTCCTTTGCTGGGCCAATACCTCTGCTTGTATTTCTGGAGGCAAAGCTGCTAAAAATTCAGGATCAATATCTTCTGCTGAAGGTGGAGCATAAGTAGGAGGTTGAACAGACTGAGCTTGCTGAGACGCCAACACTTCAGCACGCAAATCTTCAGGTAGTGCTTCCAAGAAGGTAGGATCAATAGCACTTGCACTAGGAGTCTCGGCATTTACATCAGTTTGGTCTTGGTTAGTATCTCCGACCTCCTGTGCATTTTGCATTGGTAATGGCTGGCCCTCAGAAGAAGGCACGTGTTGCTCAGCTTAATTTCCTTCAGCATCAGTGACATTCATGTCAACATCCACATTATCCTGAAGTGCGGGTATATGACGGTCACCTGCATCAGATATCTCAAAACCAGAACCCATATGACTGGGCTCAGCTTCTGTTCTTGAAGAACCATCCGAACCCACAGCTTGATGTGGTGAATCAGGCAAATTCGCTGGCACCTCTGAAGCCGTCTCAGTATGCAAATTATCAGGTAATACTATACATGTATTAGCACCAGATAATGCCTCCACTTGCTCAGTGTAAGTATCATTGCCATCCCCAATATCCATGTTGTCATCATGCCCATTTGGTGTACTATTTAAAGAAAGCGGTTGAATTGTCATATTTTCATGAGCTTGCAAACCATCACCTGCATTTCCATCAACACCTTCCAGATTGATTTGCTCATGGCAAGGAACAGTTTCAATAGTTTGGTTAGGTTGATGCTGCATTGTTCCATTGCCATCTTCTTGATGCTGACCTCCGCTTAGTTGACTACCAGTATTATCACCTTCCACGAATACAGGACCGTCATTGGAAGAAGGAACTTCAGCTTGCTGCCTCTCCAATAATCCTGAATTCTGAGAGGGTCTTTCAGCTTGGCTATTGGCGCCAGCATTACTGCGCAGTTGAGATATAAATTGTTCTTCCACTGCATGCGCAATAGCAGCAGCTTGGGCACCTGCTTGTGGCTGACCACCATCTGTCCACCCACCATCTCCTGGACCTCTCCCTCC
>JAYMSW010003915.1:0-11600 GCA_036897725.1 Erodium texanum
CATTTCACAATAAAATTAACAGAGTTATAACGGATGAATCTTTAAAAAGGTTCATCGTAGTCATGTGAACGGGTCGATAGTTTAAAGTTGTTCAGTAAAAATAGATAATAGTTCACGACAATTTTATGAATTTTTCCCTAAAGGAAACTAAGAACCTATTGAAAAATCCAATTCCAAAGAGAAATCATTGGGTAGACCATACAAAACAAAACAACAAGACTTGGTTGGTATGCTTTTCTCATTGGCCCAATCTTTTGTCCAAGGAAATGCCAAAAGCGTACGAACATGCCTAAGTTTGGTTTTGTCCCCCATCCACAAATTAGTTCACAAACCCTTTTCTACACAAAACACCAAATCTTGCACTTAACTTGATTAGGTTTGTGAGTTGTGACCGTGTTTGGCATTATTGATTGTTATGTAATGGTTCCTCAAAATACACAAACCGTCTAGGTTTTGGACTTTTGTCCACTTCTGAAACAGTTATGTACCAGGTTTGGTATTGCATACCCATATGACAGAAGTATTATAGAGGATTGGAAATAAAATGAATGGTTCACACAAAATCCACTTTTTTTCTCTCAAGAGAAAAGTTGGCAATGAACACCAACATGTGGTTTTTAAAACAAATAATAACTTACAAAGTTCGGCTGAATTATAAAATGTTCACTCTTGAGTATTTTTGTTTGAAGAACGATGACTTCTAAAGATATTTGAATCAAACTTTGTACGCATAAATCATTTTCAAAGTCAATCTGAATGCATCCTTAGACAAATCTAAGACTTAATTAATTTGATCTGAATTTGAGGACAAATAAAGGGCAAAATACTTGGTATTAAACATCCCTTTCAATTGATGTACTAGAAAGCATTTTCTAGGGAGTAAAATGAAGAATGCAGCTCATTGGAGTCCTAGGTGGTCCTCTACATTATTAGTGCTTTTTAACATATGCCATGGATCCTACAAAAATGCTTGTACTATAGTTGCTAGTGAGGCTTTGAAGAATATGTGCTTCCTATGTACTCTCAACACAAACTCACACAAAGCCATAGCCATCAATTTTGCTTTTCTCAACCATCCTTTCTAGTTTGCTTTCATCTTTGGATTGGATGAAGTTTCAAGAGTGTACATCTGAGTCTCAATCCAGACTTGATAAATATGAAGTTCAATAAGAATTGATATAGAGAGAGTATTCATTATCTTAAAATGTCAAGTCTTTTAGATCAAAATAATGTCTGACATATGTATCAAATAATTTGTTGATACCCGCTCTTTGCTCTTAGAACATACACAATGGAGCTTCTTCGTTGGGTTGATTCGTAAGATTGAGAAGAGGCTTAAAAACAATTGCATGGGAAGAGGCTGCAAGTACTACAATGGAGCCTCTTTGTTGGGTCGAATCAGACATTAAAAAATGATTTTAAATAATATTTACAAGAGATTAATCGAGATTAACTGCGGTTTGATCGAATTTGTATTTCCTATTTTTTTATAAAAAAATTAAAAAATATCTTAGATAATAATAATGAAAATATAAATTATACTATATATGTTACATTTTGTTGTATTTATAATGTATAAAACTTAAAAAAATACTATATTATATAAATATATTATCCTACTAATTTATAACAAGTACAAATTAATTACACAAGACACAACACTAATTATACGAGATATTACCAAATTTGAAATATTAGTTAAGCAAGATACTCAATTTCAAATATTAAAGATATTACCTTTATATATATATATAAACATTAAAGATATTATCAAACTTAAAAAGATATTTATATCTTGGAGCATGCGGTGCAATTCCATTGGATCGAGTAAACAAGTCGACTTACTTTTTGGGTCGACTAATAGTTCCACCTAAAGCAAATCGCCTCAGAATCGACCCTACAATAGTAAATTCTTAAAGAAATTAACATATGAAGAGGCTGAAAGTATCTACCACGGTGAATATTGTTAAACAAAGAGGGTTTGCTTTTGTTTTTCAAGCAAATGTGAAATCATTCAAGATCCTAGGCATAGGAAAGTGGAAAATCTTGGTAGTAAGAAAACATATTTTTTTTTTGTGGCAAAATTCCAACAACATCAAAGCCCTAATTGTGGAACTCTAGCTAGGTGAAGCATCCCATCATGGCATATGGTATTAGTTTCGTTAAAATAGTTTCAGTGGTTTAGATTATGACGATCTGATATAAAGTCTAATTCGAATATTAATTAACCGATACTCATAAAAATTACATGGTTTAACGAAATTATATAACTGTTTCAGTGGTTTAGATTATGACGAGTTCAAGATTTTTTAAAGTGTTTATCATTTTACAACTGATAAAAAATTACATAGCTGCATTTTGTTCTCTAAAATATTTACATAGACACGCGCGATACTTGCAATAGTTTGACATCGTTAAATAAAATAGAGAAAATTATATAAAACGTCAGTAAATTAACCCATTTTTTAAAAAGTAACGGTATTTTTAGGTCGTCGATAAAAACCAAATATAAACATATATGTTTCAATATTGTTTAAAAGTAAACTTAACCCAATAAAATATAATGTAACCACTCAATCAACCATCAAGTTGAACATAACTTCAAATAAGAAGAAATTTTATGCTTGAACTTTAATGTATTTGTATTTTCAGGGATTTAAATTTGTGATATATGTGCTGAAGATACTTCTGATTCTAAACAATTCGTGTCCGAAGAATATATACACAAAACAGTGATAGTAGGGCAAAACTGAACAAGCAACAACCATGCCCTTTATTTGAGTTTACCGAATCTACTTTTCTTTACCACCATATACTGTTGCATATAACTACAAATCCTAATCAGTTTTGAATAAGCATATATACCACTTAATAACCAGACCAATCAACACAATAAATGTGCACCTAAGTCAGACACAAACTAACACTTTATTTGTACCCACTAGTATTCGAACCTGGGTGACTACGAAAGAAAACAGCTCATTTAACCACCAAGCTAGCCCTGATGGATATTTATCACTTTCTTAATTCTTATAAGATTATATCAACATTTTCTTTCGTTTAAAATCATACATGAAACTTTTATCAAATCCAACGATATTAATTATACCCATCTATCAAACAATTAGTTTGTTTTGCTCAAAACTTACAGAAACTTTAAGAGTAACGAGGGATTGAGGTTAGGTGAGGGACAAAATGATGAAATGGGAGGGGGTGTGAGAATAGTAGTGGGAAATGAATGGAGCAAATGGGGTTGGGTTTGAGATTGAGATTTGGGATTGTGGTGGTGATGAAAGTTGACCTTTAATGGCATATGACAAAATATGGTGTGGTGTGGGTGTGGTGTGTGTGGCTTCTTAATCATGATGCAAAATTATTTGTTCCATAGTGGGAGCTGGTTCCCATGTGTGTGTATGTCCCTTTTTCCCTCCCTTGCCCTTCTTCTTCTTCTCTATTTCATATACTTTTTCTGCTCCTTCTTGTGCATGTCTCATCATGTTGCATGTGTTTGCATATGTGCTTCTACTTTGCATCCCCTCTCAATTCCTCTTTTTGTCCCTTTCAACAGCCTTTTCAGTGTTAAAACCTACGTTAAATTTTAAAAAAAATTATTACCAATAAGAGACTAATGGTAAAAGTTACTATCAACAATTTTTTTCATAAAATATAACTAATAGAGTTAGTTTTGATGTATAATATCTATTTTACCCTCATATTATATGACAAAATAAAATAAATTTCTTTTCTAAGTAAATTTTTGTTGTTGAAATTCCTTTTCATATTATATTTGATTTTAATTAAAGCAGAAAAATATTATAGAAATAAAAATATATGTATACGAAATAAAATATTTAATCTAAGTTTTACTTTCAGAATTTATTTTAACTATTGATTTTTTTTATACAAAAGGTGTAAGAGTAAGAAAAATATTTTTTAAAAATATTTTCCAAATCAAATTTTAACTTTAACTTCTTTTCCAAATCTGATTTAAAGGTTAAAATTACAACAAAAAAAATGAAGAATATTTTTTTTGAATTTTGAATTTCAATAGATTTATTTTTTTAAAAAAAAATCAACGGATTTGGAATTTGGGAGCGTGTGGGATCACGCGTCATCTTCCTTCTCCGATGAGTTTGTGGTCTTCTTTGGTGTGGTCGTCGGAGTCGCCAACCACCAAATTGGAAGAGGTACTGGTGTAGGAGAGAGCAAGTTGGGGTCTCGCGCCCAGAACCCTAGCAGATTTGCCTGTCGATGGTCATGGCAAGCTCCGCAATCCTCAACCACCATGTGCCATGAGCTTCAGATTCCAGAGTACAGACTTGTTTTAGTCCCAAAATTGCTTCATTTCAGAACCCTAGTTTCAGCTAATCCTCTCTCATGGCGAGTCAACAATAGTCATCGTCACGGCCATGGTTCTCGGAGCTTATGTCGTTCATCGTGATTGCCCTTATAGCAGTGCACGTCCTCGCTCTGGTACTCTTTTACCTTTTCTAGCTCCATTTTCTTACTTCTATTGCCTATAGATCTCTGATTTTTCTCCTCCGATACGTTCATAGTTTTACTGGATTTATAGAATGGCCGTTGAGAAGGATAAGCGGCCATAGAGAAGAAAGGCACGCTGAGGACTTCTTCATATTACACCCAAAGCACAAGGTCTGTTCTTGAAACCCTTAGTTTGCTTATTTCTTTATGGGTAAATTCCAAGAAGCTACAGCATCGTCGATGGAGCTCCGAGCAAACCAGATCTACAAATTCCCTTATCTAAATATGTAAATTTTGTTGTTGGATGTGTGGTAAATCTTGAACAAGAATAACAGAATAAAAATTGATCGAAAATTGGATCTTCATCACAACCAGAACAAGCATAAAATGAATGGGAATGGGGAAGATGTTAAGGGCATTTTTGTCTTAAAAAAAACAATTAGAGGTTATATGTTCCGCATGTGATAAAAATTGGACGGAAATCATCCAAACTAACGGACGGTACACCAAAAAAAAGTTTAGGGTAGTAAAATAGGACAGAGTTTGTAACACGGTAGGTTTTTGCAATTAGTCACTTGTTAGAGGTAGTTTTTTTTAGAATTTATCCTAAAATCTACCTTATTTCAAAGTTTATGTTGATCAATAGATTTTTTTAAAATATTTATCAAGTAATGAACGTATCAGATATGATGTCAAAACATGATTTGTCTGGAAATTCAAAGTGATAAGCGGAAAAATCGAAATACGGTCATCATTAGGGATGTACAGAAAATCCGAAAATCTGACCCATCCACAGATCCACCCGATCCGCCATCCGAATCTTGCTCATCTGTGGATGGTGGGTCGGATGTCGGATATGAAAAACCTTAATCCACATATATTTGGGCGGATTGCGGATCCGAGGTCGGAAATTCGCGGTCATCCGATCTGTCCAAGTATTAATTATCACCTATATTCCTTCTGCCGCAACCCATTTTTGAACTTATTTCCACCCATATATAATAAACTATAATATAAATAAGTGAAATAAAAAAAAATCATCCAATAAAATGGTGCATAATAGTGAAACTAATAAAAATAATAATGCGTTTGTGTTTATAAATTTGTTTGATGACAAAGTTCGAGTTTACAGATCCAAATCTAACCCACCCACAATCTGTTACTATTACTTTTTGGGCAGATTCCGAATCAAGATACTATCGATTCGTAGTATTGCAGATGGATCAAAATTGACACGAATAGACCGATATCCACCCCTAAACTGCCCTAGTCATCATGGTGACTTAAACCTCGGTCTCACCACAGTCTAGTAATCCATACTCTTAACCTATCTTTCATCTGTTATATATATATAAATATATTTAAATTCTATCTTTTGGAGCTCAATTATTTTGCCCTTTCCCTTTTGCTTCTTCCTTTGATCTCTTTCTCTCTTCTTTTATGGCTTTTGTTTTTTCAAATTGCATCCACTTTCATGCCCTTTCTGAAAGCATCACACCTGAGGGACTCAGGGAGGTTCACCTATCCATGTCTAGGTATAAAAGATAAAGACACTCTTCAATCTTTCACAACCAAGCATGCTTGGGTTTCGATTTTTCAATCATAATGTCTTAGCCTTGTATTGATGGATTTGAGATGAATCTTGTTTACTTTCTCTTTTCTACCTTACATGAATTGCTTCAAAATTTAAATTCACAAGCTTGTTCGAGTTCCCAAATGTTCCAACTTTCTTTTGTGATCTCTCGGTCTGAACCCGAATACTTCAATGAATATAAGTCAAGCTCTTAACTATCGTCTGCTCTCAACCACTTGACTCTAGGGGTGGAGCCAAGAATTGAGTTCGGGGTATTCTCTCAACAATTGTTAAATATATTAGAATATCAAATACATCTCATGGTGAGTTGTGAATCGAGTTGTTGGAAAATTTTATAGAAGTTTTAAACTAAAAAAAAGTGTTTTGAAGTAAGAAAGGGTCAAGCACGCAACAGATCTTCAAATAACCATAACTTTTTCATACGAACTCCGATTTAGGTCCGTAAGATATCAAATCGAAGGTAGCTGAAAGCTCTATAATTTTATAGTACTTTCTCGATTCAAGATATTCCTAAGAATACCCTATACCCCTCTGAATCCTCCCTTCTTTACCCGCTAGACGTTGGTAATCTTTGAACTAACTCACATTATTGATTTAAGATAGTCGATAACAATTATATGGCCTAAAACAGTGAAATTAGGCCTAGTGACATTTGCAACCTCATTGGAGTACAAGAGCATGTGCAAAGCAAAAACCATTAGATCATCCGCACAAAAAAGAAAGATTCAAAGGAAGACATTAACGTGAGAACGATGTTTTTGAAGAGGACACACAAGGAGACACATCGCATGGGGCACTGGGACAGGCATATCACGTCCTCGTACAACTTGTACACACAACAAAGTTTTGTCGATTCTGCGAAACCAGAACTACGGTATATGCAGATCATGACATTTCTGTTACTCGTTTCCTAAGTTTACGAACCCAAAAGCCCCATTAACCCTATCCATGTAAAGCTTGTCCCTCAATATCTTAGACAACTAATAAGCACTGATTCGTAGTCGCGGAGCCCGACCCGATACATTTAAGGGCATCTCCAATGCAGGGCGAAAAAATTGGACGATTGCAACGATTTTCGAGGGGATTCGCTCAACTATTAGGCGAATCCCCTCGAAATCTCAAGTCCATCTGGCAATTTTTAGACAGCTAATGAGCATTGATTCGTAGTTGTGGAGCCCGACCCAATACAACTGATTAATTCTAGTCTAGTGAGTCATTCTTGAAAGCAAATGAAGAGAAAGTAGGGTAATATGATTAAATGAGCAAACAATTTAAAGTGGCTATATCAGAAAATGCTCCTAAAGAAGAAAGAACAATCACAAAAGATATCTGTAAGAACCCATTCCAGATCACAAAAAATTGACTGGCATGTGTATATGTATCAATTATAAAGACACCAAAACTCAAAACAGAAGCATCAGGACCATAAAAAAGACGGATCAAATCAAGTTAGTTATGTCCTAGAATCAAAAAGGCAAGAAGATAAGGTCACAAAGTCCTTGAGTTTATTGAATAATAAGAAGGAAAAAAAGGTATCATATTAATGGTGCAAACATGTGCATCTGAATTATTTCAAAATGACAGTAACATGTCATACATGTCAAAATCTTGAAAGGAAATAAAATAAGTTTAGTGTCCACTACATATATATATATTCAAGGCCTCTAGGAAGGAACCTGTCCTACAAGTGTACCCTAAACCTTGGGAACCAATTTTGTACCTAACATGTGTACATTTAACTTTTGAGGACCTATCACCAAAATGTTCTCCTTCTCCTTATGTATTTTACTGTACTGGTTAATGAAACTCTAGCTGAAAAGGAGAAACACTGAATTGACAAACCTACAAGCAATGAAGTGACCACATTCACAGCTGAGAGTGACAAAATATTCATGAGGCCAGCTATCAGAACCACATATGTTTTGTTCTTTCTCACTCAGATTACGGAAAATATTTCACAATAGTCCCTGGAGAATGAACTTTTTTGGTCCAATGTTATCCCAAGTTATGTTTGGTTCTAATTTAGTTCTTGTGATTGCAACAATACGTGAACTAGATGAGAACAAAACATAGTTTGGAGACAATTAAAAACAAAGCATGTACTGTAAGGACTATTCAGAAACATTCTCATCAAGCTTTTACCTCCACATGGAACCCATCAATACCCACTAAATAAGATGGTCCAATTTGGAAACTGGAAATTAGAATCTATGGGGCCCATCCTAATAGTGGGTCTATGGCCCAGCCAGCCCAGCCCAGCCCAATTCAGAGTTATTACCATAGTGCTCATAGCCTACAACTTAGTCAGGAGGTTTGGTGGATCAAAGTAAACACAAGAGGTTATAGACAATATGATATGAACAAGATATATAAGTGAGGGGTAGCTTTATTATAGATCACAAGAACACTTACAAGAGAACTTGAGAGACTCCCACAAGACTTTGATGGATTTAGTTTGCTTATGCCAAGCCCAAACACCCTTATTTATACTTCTAGAACAAGGATGATATATCCTTACCATAATCTAAGTGGACTATGGTAAGGTATCACCTTGCACACTTATCTAGACTTATATAATCTAGACATTATTCTCATAATAATACTCACATTAATACCAAAAGCTTCATGAGTACTTACTATTATATATTGGATCGAACTTTGTTTGTGAGCTCTCTTCTTAAAATCTTTCCAGCAGCTGACTTAGGAACAGTGTTGATAAAAGTCACTCTCCTCAGTCTTTTATATGGTGCAACCTGCAGATGGCAAAACAAAACCAAACATTTATTTAGTAAGACATAAATTTTCATATTTCACAGGGTGGGATTTTCTAAATTACTAGGTTTTTATGGGTTACCGAGAATGATTCTCTGAAGTACTAGGCTTTTATTGATTTCTGATAGATCCAAATCAATTATATGCAAGAGGCAGTTCAATCTCTATGTCTTCCTTTGAGGTTATGCATGTCACTCACCTGCTTTGCTATAAATTTCTGAACATCTTCTTCAGTTAGAGAGCTGTTAGGTGACCGGACAACATATCCAGCTGGTACCTCCCCAGCTTTAGCATCAGGACATCTGCATTGAAGTACATTTAATAGTTGTAGGGCCGTGTAATAGATAAGGGCACAAAAGTGGGTGAGGATGAGGAAGAGAATATACAACTCCTACATACCCGATGACAACAGCATCTAATATTTCAGGATGAGAAAGCAGCAGTGCTTCAAGCTCTGCTGGTGCTACCTGATGAACAGTTCAATAAACATACCAAACTTAATTTTCCAACAGAGGAATAACAATGAAGTGTTTCTGTGGGATATGCATCCAACATGGCTTGCATCCTAACTAAAATGGCATTATAAACAAGGCAGCAAAACACAAGGTAAGCTATAAACTCGGCATGGTTGGGTTAGCTTGAAAAAAAAATGCAACACTTGAATAAAGTACCATTTAACAACCAAGAACCACTTGAAATATCAAATTTAGTTTTGGAAAATGTATCGCTCTTGCAAACAGAACAATACTTCAGATCTTTCGGGCAGTTTTGAGATCCAAAATGGGACTATGGGCAATCAAATAACTGATTAAAACATAATTCTAAAAGGGAAAAATGATCATGAAATAGTTACTCTAGTTACTGCAACAATTCATAATCTAGCACTGCATTGGCATGGATACGTAAAATCCTTTTTCATAAGATAATTATGTAACAGGTCTGCAACTTACATCCATAAATCCCAAAATAGACAGAATCATTTAAGAATAATTTACCGGAAAACCATAACACTTGATGAGCTCTTTTATGCGATCCACAACAAATAGTAGTCCTTCCTCATTAAAATATCCAAGATCTCCTGTATGTACCCATCCTTGCTCATCCATCGTTAATCTTGTTGCTTGTGGATTGTTTAAGTAACCTGAAAGAATTTATAGAATATTCCTCAACCACGCTATGAAATGAAGGTCATCAGACAGAAAATAAGAAGACGTCGCCAAGAAGCGTTAACTTGTGAAGTATCATTAACAATTCTGCACATTACTGCAAAATGAGACATGAAAAGAGCAACAAGGAAAATGAATAATAGACAAGACTAAACAATGAATTTTAATATTGGAATGGCAAAACTGGTCATTAATACTGTTGAGTGCATCATTAATGATAGATAGTAAAATACTCCATATATTTAGACAAAGAAACAGAAGATCAGTGAATTAAGAATAGATTTGGAACTCATAGCAGCTCTCAAGTACAATGGAAGAAAGTGTATAAGAACTAGAAAGGAAGATTATCAGCATGTTGAGCGTACATAAAAAAATAGAATAAAAAGAAAATTGTGATTTAATTTTTGTTTTCTGTGTTAACACACATTATCATTTAGGAAAAAGAAAAGAAAAATGTGTCTTATAGAAGTTGTATAGTAGGCAGCTACAACATGCAATCTTATATCTACCTTGCATCATGTTTGGTCCTCGAACCCAAATTTCTCCTTTTTGATTCGGTGGAAGGGGTTTGAATGTGTCTACACTAATTATCAGGGCTTCAACTCCAGGAATCAGTGTTCCAGTTGAACCAGAAGGGCAGGATCCGTCATACGGATTCTCCAATGAAATAATTCCACAAGTTTCTGTCATTCCATATCCCTACCAGAGTACATCGCTTGTGTCAAATTAGATTTCAGCTTTATGAAACAAAAACTAGAGTCTGCATCATGCAGCATTCACCCAATTCCTTTTCTTATACTCTACAGGACTATAGTCTGATACTCCATGCCTGGTATATTGATTAAGCTTCCAAAAATTATCGATTAAGAAAAGGCCGTGACATTAAAATTTGCTTATAGGGGCAGCCAAATACAGCTTAGTATATTAATTATCATCCTATAAAAACAAACCAACCATTACCAACACTCAACTTCACATCAACACCAACAATTAAAAGACTGCATTTCTCATATGGGGAACTTATAAGTACACACAACATTATACGCTTTTGTAACAGGTCAATGTCAATAGGCATTTGATTTGAGATCCAAGAAGCAAGATTAATAGCTAATGCTATCAAATATGAAGCCCAGTGCTCTATGTTCCCTATGCTCAGTCTACTAAATTTCATGCTTTTCTCAATGATTGGTTAATTAATTCGAAATTGGCAACATTACCATATTAAAACATGAATTTCTAGTTCAACAAGGTACCTGAATGATATCAGTTCCTGGAAAATTCATAGCACACTCAGCCATCACATCTTTCCCGAGCGGAGCTGCACCGGACATCAAGAGCTTCACCGATGAAAGGTCAAAACTCTTAACCACACTCTCCTTAGCCAGACCAATCATGACCGGCGGAACAACGAACAAGTGAGTCACCCTATACTTCTCCACACACCTCAAAACCCTCTCCAGGTTGTACTTAGCCAGTGACACCACCGCATTGCCTCGCCGGAGCTGAGCATACAGCACTACCACTAACCCATATATATGGAACATGGGCAAAAAGCACATCACCACATTGCTCTCCTCGCCGTGCTG
>JAYMSW010003916.1:0-11600 GCA_036897725.1 Erodium texanum
GTGCCGTAAATGGGGTCGAAGACGCGAAGAAGAACTTGACATCATGGCTGTGACTAGGAAGGGAAGGGAAGCGGAAAATGGGGTAATGGAAATGATGTAACCAATGCCTCTTATGTTTCTCATATTTACGGAATATTGTCGTTTTGAATGCATAAGGGTATATTTGAAAAATAACCATGTGCTTTGTCACTTGTCAATCAATCCATTTTATCATATGCATTATTTTAATAAAAAGGAATGGAGAAAAGATAAAAAATAATAGTAATAATTTTAAACAACTAAACATATGGTTGTAAATGAGTGGGTCTTTAACGAATTATGAAGTAAGATTAAATCTATTTGAGTCCAGAAAAAGGTTTTGATTGGCACCAAGTAATGATAATCCTTAATTAGCTTCAACTAATCTACTCTCATGCATGGAACAAAACATGCGCACGTATATGAATGACCACGTGTGAAGAGAGAGATATTATATCTAAGTTGCGCCTGAAACAACTAACCTATATAGGTCCAACATATATTACTAAAGCAAATCGATTTCTTTAAATTACAATGTTTTTTTTTAAAAGACAATCACGTTATAGAAAGGCAAGAAAAATGGGAATAATATTTTTCATTAAAGTTGATTGTACGTAATCGTTTTTATGAATAGTTAATAACAATATAATTTCATAATGAAATTTTTTCATTAACATATAATCTCGTATTAAATTTTTCATAAACATATAAGTGTTTTGTATGTATTCTATAAACATATAATCTTGTAGTAAATATTCTACACACATTATATATTATCCTTATGAATTTCCACGTGTTATATTATACAAATAAAAAGAAACCATCAACGTTCCGCGGAACAAACACATTGTATATTATCCTTCTTAAAATGTGAGTTATAAGAAAAATTTGGGATTGGGCTTCTAAAGTTTGTGGGCTCGAACAAAACGTTGGGCTGCATGTTAAAAAGACAACTTTGGCTCAAAGACAAAGGGTAAGTATCTGAAAAAAAAACCAAAAAAAATAAAAATAATAATCAATCCCTAGCTACCCGATCTGTTGAAATCGCGACCCCAACCCTCCTGACTGCTGAAATCGCTACCCGATTTCTTCGCCCCTGGTCCTAGCCGTCGCCATCCAATAGGCGGTCATCACCATTGCCGGCCTCAGGTAAGTTTCTAATGTTCAGTCCTTGGAAGTGAAACATTT
This sequence comes from Erodium texanum, assembly GCA_036897725.1. Taxonomy (NCBI): domain Eukaryota; kingdom Viridiplantae; phylum Streptophyta; class Magnoliopsida; order Geraniales; family Geraniaceae; genus Erodium; species Erodium texanum. Next base: position 1,207 of record JAYMSW010003916.1, read on the forward strand.
GAATTTGCTGTTTGGATTGTGATGTAAAGCTTGGAACTTTTGAATTTGGGGTTAAAAAGTTCCAATGGATTGTTGAGTGCATTTCCTGATTTATTAAGTTTTTGGTCTGTTTGAATGAACTGTTGATGATTTGGGATGTCTTCAATTGGTGCTGCTAAAGCCTTGTGATCCCCTCCATAAAATCATATTCAGCGTCGTCATCATCATCCTAGTGTTTGTTACATAACAAAAGCTTGATGAGAGTGTTTGGCTTAGTTTTTCTGTGTTCATATTATAATGATTTATATGTTATGTTGTAGGGAAATTAAAGGCAATCCTAGTGGATGAAGAAGATGAGTTTGGGGAATGTGATTCCATGAGTGAAGATGAATTAGATTTGGAGCAAAATGATGATGATGATGAAATGTTTTAAGCTTCCAAGAATCAAGACTTTTATCATTTTAGACTTTTGTGTTAATGAATGTTATGATTTTAAAACATATAATTTCTAATTTGATGAGACCTTTGCCATGTAGTTGTGTGTTTGAATTACATTGTGCTATGACCCTGACTTAGTGATGGCATTATGGGATCGAAGTGCTGGCGGTGGGAAGGCGACCCTTTGTTCTTTCCTCGACCTCCAGCAAGGTCATTAAGAGAGAGGTTTAATCTTGCAAATAATTAAACTAACTTTGAATTCCAAATCATGTCTCTTTATTTCTCTGCTCGGGTATATGTAACCGGGAGAACATATTACACCAATTCCTAATACTAGTCAAAATCCTAATGAATCTAAATTCCAACATCCAAATCCTAATACCATAACCTATGCAGACTTGTTTCCCATGTTGCTCTAACCTGCCAGTGCCACTTTGGTGTGCTTATTCTCCCGCTGGTACCTTTAATCCTTGTATCCGGACCATAACCCCCTCCAATAACAAAGATCGGATATCCTCATGTTCGATCCAGAATCATCGCAGTTGAAACATAGATCTGCTTGACAAATGGAAGTCTGATATTGGTGGCTTCAAGTCTTCCCTCAACTTTGAATCAATTGCCTGAGCCACTGATAAACAGCTCAACCTCTTGATTTGCATGTAGAGATGGAGATAGGCATTCAAATTGACCAACATAATCAACAACGCCAGCTTACCCACTTTGCTGCCGTTCAACAAACACTTGAAACGCAAATTGCACAACCATAACTGAGCATCTTCCTCGATGCTACCAATACGCGCTCCTCGTTTTCGTTTCCAAAAAATAGGGTTTAGTGAGGCCCAAGCTCCTCGTTTTCAAAAAATAGGGTTTAGTGAGGCCCAAGCTCGGCCCAACTTGAGAAGCAATCTTTCAGACGAAAATACCCAGATCAGATGCGAAAAGGGTTTTAGCGCTACCTAGTCCGCATCCGAAGTCGAGCGTCTTCTCCGGCCAACCTTCCGCCGCCGACAGCAACCAGGTAAACGCCTTTCCTATGTTCTTTTGTTTCTTCCCTATCTGTTGATTTTTGACCGTAAACGAAATGAAAATTATGACTTCTTTTTCTGATATTTCTATGCATATGGTTCGTATTATATTTGTGTTCTACCGTCTTACAAGTTAGTGCTTTATCAATATATGAAATTTTGATTTGGAGAAATATGTTCAAGTATTGTATTTGGGCAAACCTAAAAGAAACTCAATTAAGTGCAAGATAGCTCTACGCCAGTGTTCTACCCAAAAAGATCAGGCTACCGAAACTCGGCTGCCAGATCTCACTGAGATTAAAAGAAAATGAAACGGCTACTAGTTTGAGATGAAAGATGAGTGGCTGCTGGGATTCTAAAATGAGTTTAAAAATGAAAACAGAACTTGAGCTTCTATTGTTATGGCCTAAGAAATATTAAATATAAGTTGCACGATATATGAGCTAAAGTCTGAGCCCAAAATTAATGTTTTTTTTTTTATGGAAAACACGTTATGTATATTATATGTTAATATAATGTACAAAATGAGTTTTCCCTAGTACTCCCCTAGCAGTTTCGTCGAGTTTTAGAACCTGAAACTTTCCAACTGCTGTTGAAAACGAACACACACAACACTGGAAGCTGTTAAGCTGTTATTGTGGGTTTTCATTTCAATCATATCAAGAAATAAGTTGTTTCATTAGGATTCCAACACTAGACCTCTCACTAGGCAATGCTCATCATGGGTTCAGAAATCCACAGCTTGCCTATAGTTGATGGTGAAAGGCTTGTGTCTCTTTATTTGCTGCTTAGCTGCTTGTTTTGACATTGATATCAGGAATGGGTGATAAGAAGAAGAAAGCTGCTATTTTTATCAGGCTTGTCTCAGCTGCTGGGACCGGCTTCTTCTATGTCAAGAGAAAGAATCCTCGGATGACTGAGAAGCTTGAGTTCAGGAAATACGACCCCCGAGTAAACCGCCATGTTTTGTTCACTGAGGCTAAAATGAAGTGATCAGTCTTATTTTCATCTCTCTGGTATTGTGGAATAAATACTTTATCCTGTCTGATGTCTACAATTTTCAAATTAAGTGGACCTTATTGTATGCTATTTGTTTTAGCAAATTCATATCTCTTTGCTGTGTGATAAATTTAACTGTCAGTACTCTTTGGATCAATGGATTAGGAATTCTCAGGTTGTATTTCCAATTGTCGGTTTTTTCTCATGTGTTCAGAAATCTGATTTTTGATCTTGTTCCTTGTCCATTACAACTCATTCTAATCGATTCAACCTTTTGCTTGCTCTTTTTCCTGACATTGGGATCATTAAATTCTGCAACTTGTTTATCTTTGATTTCAACGTTGTTCCTTGAATTCAAGAATTTGCTCTTGGAGTTTAGAATGATAATTTGAACTTGTATTGCAGTATCGTGCAATCATTTCGAGTGACTTTTGTAGTGGTACAAAAAATACTTTTTATGTTTCAGTAAATTTTTAAAAATGGAAAGTATCACGTGAAATGAACACAAAGGCTATATGTTATCATTCATAACAGAGTTTGAAGGGATAGACGTAAAATGCTGTTCGTGTAGTTCATATTTTTGCAAGTTATTTTCAGCAAATCGCTATTGCAGAAATTATTTGTTTCGCATTATGTATGACTTGGTTAAAATCAAAAGAAAATGAAAAAGAGTTAATTGTATATAGTTATTGTTAGGGCCGGTTAACTGGGTCAGTAGCACATTCTTCAGGTGGTGTCAGTGTGCCTATTTCTTGAGCCGTAATTAGACCGATAGTCACGGGTCGGGCGGGTTTTTCACTTGCCAGGTGTCGGCTGGTGTCTATTAATAACTGGGCCGGGTTGGCTATTGTAGGCCCTTTAGTTGGGTCTTTATGTAGGCCGAAATTGAGGCCTAAAACCTTTTATTTCTAGAATTAGCCATAACCGTGTTTTGAAACTTGTTTATCTTTTTTTTTTCATTAGCTCGTTGCGTTATAATCTTACACGACAGTGTTTTTGAGTGTTCAATGTTGTCCATTTGTAGGTATAAGTATGGACAGACGTTAAAATTGGGTTGCTGGTAAAGTCATGTGACATGGGTTTTAAATCATCATTATTTGAGAACAATTACACTTGTGTTGTTGAAGGTTAAAGAATGCAAAATTAAACCGTCGACATAAGTGTTGTTTAACACTTGAATTCGTGAGTGTATGGTTGATTTGCAACTAGTAGTTTAGCAAAAAGTTAATTAGAATCGTAGAAAATCTATATATACGGAGTCATAAATATGTTTGATAGGACTCCTCAAAACACCCATCTACCGTTACTTTTTTATTCTTTTGATTTCCAATACACTTTTGTGTTCTGAAACAATACAAAGCTGAACCACTATGTTGTTGCATGTATTTTCTATATCTAATCAAAATATTTTTGATAGTTTTAAAGTCTTTTATATATATATGAAAGGGTTAAGGGTATATTGTTATTTTTTGGGGGGCCAAAAAGAAGCTATCTACAATTTTTTTTTTCTGAAGTTTAGGTAATTAACGTTTTAAAGTTGAGGTTAGTTATTACAAAAAAACGTATAATATGCATTTATTATATGTAATCAGGCCAAGTAAAAAATAACAAAAATTATTAGTTAAAACTTTTTTTAAATGTTTTATTCGATTTTGTTTTGTATAATTAGATGATATGCTGAGTTTTTTGTTTTTTAGTTTTAAATATTAGACATAAGGAAAATTTTGATATTTAAAAAAAGTAGGGAAATATGTACAAGGTTGTAAAAAATATTAGGCGTTAGTCGGACGGTCAAGACCTTCCAGAATTAATCGGGACTAGTCAAGGATTAATGTATTTGTTTTTTTCTATTTTTATTTATTTATTTTAAAATATACATTACATATATATAATCATTATATAAATTATCGTTCTCAACAAACCCAACTTCGCAAACCATTTTAAAATATATATTACATTAAATGTGAAAGATATCGTTCTGAACAAGCCCAACTTGATTTTGATAGAAAGGGCTCACAGAGATGGCGGATTGAGGCCAAACGAGGGAGATGAGGTAGGCTTTGGCTCATTTTGCAAGGAGAAAACGGACAAATGGGGTTTCAGATATTAGATCTCATTAAGTGCGATCCTGAGTTGGTGAGAAAGCTTAGGCTTCGGACTAAAAAAAGTAAGAGAAAGAGGACGTAGAGAGAAGAGAGACATATAGTGTGAGTGACAACTAAGGAGAGAAAGAGAAGTGATGATTTGTTGAGCTTTGGATCAGATGACAGTAGATGTCAATTAAGACGATCGAACGATTGAAAATCCAACACTAAGATAAACGACAAATCTTGGCCCACAGAGCGAAGTGGTCTAGACAAACTGGATGTGTGCAACTTGGGCCAACCACCTTCGACGCGGGCCGCGTGCATCTAACGGACCTCAATACTACAATTGGGCCTTAGCAACCCAATCTCATAGTTGGTCGGTTAATCGCCGATGGTTAGATCTCATATCCGGTGAGGCTTTTTTACACCGCAGTTGCGTTAAAATCTACTGGTGCTGGTGTCGCTCGGTTATGATTGGTTTCTCCGGTTGCAGTGTTTTTTACCCACCCCTAATAATTAACCCACGTTATAAAAGTAAACATCTAGTTGTAAGAATTCAAAATGCATTAATCTCTTTATAGACAGATCATTCGTTATACTCAACGTTTGCAATACTCCTTCCGTAAATCGATTCTTTGTTATTACAAATCAATAAATCCAAACCAAACCAAACCCATGCTTCCTTGGTCCACTAACTGGGAAATAATGATACGACGTCACTTGCATATTTTTATTTTATTAAATGAAATCCTAAAGTCTATCACTCTATCCGGTCGGGATTTCCATCGACGTGGCCCAATCAGAAACAGATATGCAACCGAAAGCTTATATAGCCCCAATTAGGCCTTGACTCTTGTTGACGTGCCCACAATTCATTTACCATTTCCTCTTTCTTCTCAGTGGATCTTAGTCTCTCATACGCGTCTTCTTCTTCTTCTTCTCCATTGCTCAGATACCCCACCACCACAACTTCTCTCTCTCTCTCTGCTTCTCTTCTGGGTTTTTCCTTTGGGCTTCAATGGCGGTTTCTGCATTTTCAATCCCTGCCCACGTCGCCAGCAGGGCGTTCGCGGCTAATTCAGATGCCTATAAGCTCTTCAATTGCCCTTTTTCTGTGCCATCTCATTCTCAACAATTACTCAAGCTCACTCAGGTTTGTAATATTCATCTAAAAACTCTTAACTCTTCGTTGTTGTAAATTATGATCATAGACTGGGTCATTGGTTTTTCTTTTATGATTTGAAATGTGGGTTGTTCTCAAACTTTATAATTTTGCTATTTTGAATGCGACCCACTGAAAAGAATTGGGTGTTTTTGGTTGTCTGTGTGCGTGTGATAATAATAGGCACATGTCAAGAAGAAAAGGCCAGCAGCTGGGGTTCGGGCATCACTGTCAGAAATGGGAGAGTATCATTCACACAAACCATCCACTCCTCTTCTTGATACCATTAACTATCCCATTCACATGAAAAATCTCTCTCTCAAGGTACTACTGTTTTTTTGCCTTTTGAAATTAGAACAACAGCTTTATTTATAACGTACACTATGGATGAGTTGGATTTAGATTATATTATTTCTGAGAATTATTATTAAGAATGAGAATCATCTCTTAAGTGTGATGTAAAGTTAGAACCATGTTAAGTATATTCAGACAAGATATATAATATGTAAATTGACATAGGAAGAACAATGATAAGTGCATTTCGGATACAGATATGAATCTTAACACAAACTAGTTGAATTAATTTTATGTATATCCATGCACCTGTGTATGTGCAGGAATTGAAGCAACTTGCAGATGAGCTGCGTTCTGATGTCATCTTTAATGTTTCAAAGACTGGAGGCCACCTTGGCTCCAGCCTGGGTGTTGTGGAACTTACCGTGGCTCTCCATTACGTGTTCAATACCCCTCAAGACAAGATTCTTTGGGACGTTGGTCATCAGGTTTGAATTCCAACCACCCACTGCTTTGTTTAATTAGTTCAGGTTTGGAATATTGATGAACTGTGTTTGTATATTTCGATGACTATGTATGGCAGTCTTATCCACATAAAATTCTGACCGGAAGAAGGGATAAGATGCACACGATGAGGCAGACAAATGGTTTGTCTGGCTTTACTAAACGTTCAGAGAGTGAGCATGATTGTTTTGGCACCGGTCATAGTTCAACCACCATCTCAGCAGGCTTAGGTAAGTTGATGTTCTTTTTACATTTCACAACTGAAGGAATGTTGATATTAAACTGAAAGTTGAACTAGTTTCCAAGTGATTATATCCTTGCTCTATTATCATCTTAATGCTTTTAGTTCTTAGAGTCGGGTCAGGAGTTATTTCTTGTTTCTTTCATACTTATTGGGAGTAAGTTACTACAAGATGACATGCTTCCCTCAAACATTTGAATTCAATTTTTGGGTATCGATTTTATGATTTTCTGTTGAAACTGAGTACACATAGTTTATGTTTAATGTTTTTGTTTGGATTATATAATATTTGGGTGCCCAGGTATGGCTGTGGGGAGGGATCTGAAGGGGCGGAAGAACGGTGTAGTAGCTGTCATCGGTGATGGTGCCATGACTGCAGGACAAGCCTATGAAGCCATGAACAATGCGGGTTATCTTGATTCTGATATGATTGTCATCCTTAATGACAATAAGCAAGTTTCTCTGCCCACTGCCAATCTCGATGGGCCTATTCCACCTGTTGGAGCTTTAAGCAGTGCTCTTAGCAGGTTACAATCAAGCAGGCCCCTCAGAGAGTTAAGAGAGGTTGCCAAGGTAAGGCTCGGTTTTGCATAATTATAGTTAAACGAAAAATCTTTTTTCCTTATCTCCATAAACTAGGTGATAGTGATAGTGATTGTGGTCTTATATGAATCGGTGTAGGGAGTTACTAAGCAGATTGGTGGGCCTATGCATGAACTAGCTGCCAAAGTTGATGAATATGCACGAGGGATGATCAGTGGCTCTGGATCGACTCTGTTTGAAGAACTTGGACTTTATTACATTGGTCCAGTTGATGGTCACAGCATTGATGACCTTGTTGCTATTCTCAAAGAGGTTAAAAGCACCCAAATAACAGGCCCAGTACTTATTCATGTTGTCACAGAAAAAGGCCGAGGATACCCATATGCAGAGAAAGCTGCAGACAAGTACCATGGTAAGATAAACTCTAGGACGTGCACAATAAATGACATTTAAATATTCCCCTTACAGTAAAACACACCATCAAAAATATTTAATTTAGGTATTGTACCATCTTAACACTATCTTGATCATGCTGTTGTTAATATGAAAGCAATAAGTTATGAATTTTGCTTTTGCAGGAGTGACCAAATTTGATATGGCAACTGGGAAGCAATTCAAATCCAGTGCTCCTACACAGTCGTATACAACATACTTTGCGGAGGCTTTGATTGCCGAAGCAGAATCGGACAAAGATATAGTTGCAATCCATGCAGCAATGGGAGGTGGAACAGGATTGAATCTTTTCCTTCGCCGGTTTCCTACTCGTTGCTTTGATGTTGGCATAGCTGAACAGCACGCTGTCACTTTTGCTGCTGGTCTAGCTTGTGAAGGTCTTAAACCATTTTGTGCTATATATTCATCTTTTATGCAGAGAGCTTATGATCAGGTAAGCCAGAGACCCCTAAATCTTTTTGCATAATAGTATCTAGTAATATTCATACTAATATTAATGTTGTTCATGTCTCGTACACAGGTAGTGCATGATGTTGATTTGCAGAAGCTTCCGGTGAGATTTGCAATGGACAGAGCAGGACTTGTTGGAGCTGATGGCCCCACTCACTGCGGAGCTTTTGATGTGACTTTCATGGCATGTCTCCCTAACATGGTGGTGATGGCTCCATCTGATGAGGCGGAGCTCTTTCACATGGTTGCCACTGCAGCAGCCATTGATGACCGGCCCAGTTGTTTCCGGTACCCGAGAGGAAACGGCATCGGTGTTGAGCTGCCAGCTGGCAACAAGGGCATTCCTCTTGAGGTTGGAAAAGGAAGGATAGTAATAGAAGGGGAGAGAGTGGCATTGTTGGGTTATGGAACAGCAGTTCAGAGCTGCTTAGCTGCAGCCTCGCTGGTGGAGCCTCTTGGCTTAAGACTAACCGTTGCAGATGCGCGATTTTGCAAGCCCTTAGATCATGGCCTCATTCGCAGTCTGGCGAAATCTCACGAGTTCCTGATCACAGTTGAAGAGGGATCCATTGGGGGCTTTGGGTCACATGTTGCTCAGTTCCTGTCCCTCAGCGGCCTTCTTGATGGCACAGTAAAGGTACAAACCAAACAGCAGCTTTACTTCAATACGTGAATGGCATTAGCTATGGCCTTTGCTTAGATCCTAATCTGACTGCTAAAAAAAACTTGTGCAGTGGAGGCCTGTGGTATTACCGGACAGGTACATTGAGCATGGGTCACCAGCTGACCAGCTAGAGGATGCGGGTCTGACACCATTGCATATAGCAGCAACAGTGTTCAACATTCTAGGACAAACCAGGGAAGCTTTGGAGATAATGTCGTGAACATGTATCCTCTCAACTGCATTATACAAATCATTGATCTTTCCGAATTGTACATACAATGTACTAGAAGCAGGTAGATATCAAGATGGATTTTGTTGTTGGCGTTTGGTACACATTGAAATGTATGTTGTAGTGTTGCTTTTGTATGGTAAGGTTGTGACTGTGTTGTATTGCATGTTTTGGGTGTTCTTAGAAACGCAGTAAACTCTCTAATTTACCTTCTGAAGTGCAGATTTAAGGTCTCTACTGCTCGCTAGATTACTCATCTGAATGTGTCCATTTAAGCCTTCCTTCACATATTGCTTTCTTTTCAGATTTCAAGGTCTTTACATTTTTTAAGTCAAGATTTCATGTGCTTTCTCTTCCTTAGCATTCATAGTTTGAATGGGTACCAAAACACATTCAGATAAGGGTAACCTTATCTAGGTTGGAATCATACCACCAACTTATGTTAAATAATATTTTATTAAAATTTTAGTATAAATAAAATTTGAATTATTAATATAAATCATGCATTGTTGTTATAAATTACTTTTAATTGTATTAAAAATAAAGCTTATTTTTTTTTAAAAAAATAAAGCTAATTTAACTTTAACAATTTTTTTTTTTTGAAACAACTTTAACAATTATTTAGTTTGTATAATATTGCAATCACGTGTAATTGACATTATAATCATAAATTTCATTCTTAAAAGATAGAATATATAACAATCTAATTTCAAAGTGAAAGAAAATAAAAGGCAATAACACGAATAAAAGAAATTATCCACATCGACTTGGACCTTCTTGTTGTTTGTTCGTCGATAAGTCGGGTAATTTGGTTCATTCCATGTGGTTGGATATAGTTAGGGTTAGGGATTTTGAAATGGTCTTGCAATATAGTTGGGGCTCTGCTGTATTGGCATGGTTGTATCGACAATTATGTGCTCAGGTGATTTGCTTATAGGCAAGTATGGGCTTGGATGCATTTTGCTCGTTTGTCTCCTACAATGAAACAGAGAATGGAAGATCACTCAGAGTCGCTAGCGATACAATAAGTATGTTAGTAATTAATTATCAATTTTCATACACATTTTTCATATATTTTTTATATATATATGTTCCATGTGCAAAATTTTAATGTCTTGTTGGTACTGAAAGCCAAAGTATTATAAAGAATGTTTTTATGCACACGATTTTCAGTAATATCGTGCATATATGATGCATTTAAAATCATGAGCAAGAGCATTCAAAATCATATATGATGTCCACAGAGGGTAGTAATACGTTCATGCTGAAGTGGGTAGAAGAATATATGGTTACCGTGCTTCTCGTCATACAATTGAAAACTAATTT
>JAYMSW010003917.1:0-11599 GCA_036897725.1 Erodium texanum
AGCAAGTGCTCCGACACGCTCCTCGAGTGCGGAGCGGGTGCCACGCGTGTGCCAAGCTGATTTGGCATGTCCACGTGAGCCCAATGCACCCTCCGATCCACGTCGAGGGGTGAGTTAGCTCCTAGAAATTCTAGAATTCTACTTTGAATTTTCTGCTTCCTCTTCCTCTGTGCTTCGAGCTCGTGGTCTTTCATCCTTTAAGGGTCCCTCCATGCTATTCCTCGGCACTCGTCATTGGAACAGCATGTCGGAGTAATAATATCCAAAGAAGTTTTTATTAAAATGGAGCTATTTATTGATCTTTCGGAAGGCAAAATAGTCCTAAATGCGGAGAAAATTGCTTTGGAATTGCATGTGAGTCAGAGACTTATCCATTGATCACCACCGTTCCATAAAATTCAGCACCATCGTTGGGACGATTGATGTCGGGGAATGTGTACTCCGTCAAGAAGTAATAAAGTGGGAAGTTCCCCCAAAGATATGGACGAATGACCAGATAATTCGATCCCACGTGGACTTGTTAAACATGAGAAACAATGGGTAAAAACTAGCTAACTATGTCAATCCAAGTCAAGCAAGTAATGCAAGGAAATTAACTAAAAGCAATTAATCTAAGGTAAACAATAAACAAAAGAAGCAAATATAATTTTCTGCAAGTTGGAAAGGAGTCCAAGGCTAGGGATCATAGAGAACCTAGTAGTTGAGATTAGGTACCCTTATTATCTTGTGCTAATTTTCCAGTTTTAGGTGGTGGCGGAAGCTCTCTCATCTAATCCTAAGGGTCTTGCAACTGAACTTATGATCCTTAAACCAAATAATCGCTTAATTCTTGCAAATCTGGGTACAGAAATAAGTATTAACATTAAGATTCATGAGATCCTCTAATGTTTGGCTAGGGGAGCCTATAATTACCACTCAAGAAATAACCTACTTATTGCTAGGCTACATTGAACTCCTAACCTAGTCAAATTTTGGTCTATTAACTAATCTCAATTTGCATTTGTTGACTAGCTAATCAAGGAAATGAAGGGGATCAACCATTAAGAACAAATTAACCTAATTCACTCAATTCTAGCACAATCAACAAAGATTCAATAGTTACCCAACATCAATAAAGGATTCTCTACTCAGCCATGTCTAAAACAAGAAGCTTAGTTCCTCATGAACGAAAATGGAGATTAAATAGATAAAAGTAGAAGAAAAGACATGTAAATTATAAATTATAAATAAATGATACACATTGCCATTTTGGATGTAAATCTTCACAAATCTTCAATGAACTCAATAAAATCCACAAATTACAAGCTCTCTCTCATTAGAAAATGAGCTTCTCTCTCACTAAGAATGTTCAAATTTTTAGATCCTCTTTTCAAAACCCTAGGATATAATTTAAAGGAATTACACATTAAGTGTACAAAGGTAAAAGTACATTAAAAACCTATAATTTGTGCGTCGGCATGGTTAGAAGCACGGCCGTGCACTTAAGCGTACCAAGGTACGACACGACTATTCCCTTGTCCGGGCTTTTGGGGCCGAGAAGATAAGCTCTATACTTAGCGTGGTGGAAGGCACAGTCGTGAAGCTGGTCGTTCCAAGGCATGACACAACCCTGCCCTTCTTGGTGATGTTAATTTGCGCTCTTCTAGAACTCTTCATGTTCTTCAGGTAAGGGATGGGCACGATTGTGCCTTTATGCATGCCAGATAAAGGCACGGTCGTGATTTGTCGTCAGGACATCAATGTTGATTCTGAAGTGTGATCTTCTAGTAGGTAGGCATGCACCATATCATGAGGGAGGCCATCCCACACGAGCAAGGTGTTCCTTGAACTCAGCACGAATGTCGAGCTCGGTTAGACCTGTCGGGTCTACAAACCTAATGGTCATAAACATCTTATCTACCAGCATGTTCTAGTTAGCCTTATACACTAAATCTAAAAAAATAAGTACAAGCACGATAGAAAACACATGTGGGAGTAAGGGACAGCTCTTCCCCAAACTTGTAATCTGGTGGTGCCTCTCTTACGTGGTGCCCATCCTAGAACACCCTCTTGATGTCTGTGTCCTCCAAGGACTTATCAACTAATGGAACATGTCCCAACTCAGAGGACTCAGGTAGGGTTTTTCACGAGCGGATATCCGGCCCGACCCGCATATACTCAAACCCGACCGCAGATTTGGGATTTCAAAAAAATCAATCCAAATTTGTCCATCAGGTTATTATTATGGGTGAAATCTGATTAGTTGAATTGCGGGTGGATCAGATCTGAAACCGCATAATCCAAAAATATGGACTTTTTTTTTGGAAAAAACCCAATAAACTATTGTTCGCCCTCGAACCAGAGACACTAGAGACAGTAACATGGGACAGAGAGTTAGGTCTTGGACCGGTGAGTCGATGATAGAGTTAAAGAGAGGAGGAGGAGAGCCTAGAGAGGTCCTTCAAAGCTGTATTGGAGTGGGAGAATCTTGTTTGGTTACGGCTAGGTTTTCCTCATCTAAAGAGAGAGGAGGTTGAGAGAGCCGAGAAGGATGGTATCTGTTGTGGAGTTCGGCGTGAGAGAGATTCCAGTTTAGATCGATGAGTGGAGATAGAGATTTGAGGCAGAGAGAGGAGGAGAGCCTAGAGATCTCTCACAACTGCATCAGAGAAGGAGGATCTAGCGGTCGTTAGGTTTCGTGAGAGAAAGCTACATTGGAAAGGGAGGATGTAGCTATTGCGGCTAGGGTTTCAAGAAAGAGAGAGGAAGTTGAATGAGGCCGTGCTATTCTTTGGCATAGGGGTGCCTTCATTTGGCACAGTCATGACCTTCAGTACGCCTAAATTTTAGCGCGACCGTGCTCTTTGTAGGCCCTGAAACTTGAAAAATCTGGAAATTTGGCTCAATGGTCCTCTTTGCGGCACGGTCGTGCACCACAAGGTGCTTTCCTCTATTTGCTTCCTTTTTCTTCTTTCTGCTTCCTCAACCTGTTTTTCACCTAATTGACAGACAAATACAAGAAATCAAAGCTCACATATTCTCAAAACAAACTACTTTAATGTTCTCATCAATGTAATGAAAAACGAACATGATCTTCAATTAACTTTCTTCCAATAAACTCATAGATCATGCATTTACATGTAATGATAAAGAACTCACACACACACACACACACACATATATATATATATATATATATATATGTACAATAATATTGCTTCGTTTAACATCGTTAGCCTTGACGGGTTTGAGCTTTAAAAGCTCAACTAACGGGAATCATGGTCCCCATTGCCCAAACATCATCTCCATAGTGTCTAGGTCTTTTATGGCGGTTCACCCCAAGGCTTAGGTTGTCCTTGAATAAAATTTTGCACATGCAATACGAAGGAAAACAATGCCTAAGGTGAGTTAAAGTGTCACCTACAAATTTACTCTTGTCTCTTAGGGCCTTGAGTAATTCACATTCTTGATCATGAGACATCTTTGAATGTGTAACTATAGGATGCAAATCATTTTCATGCAAGTACATACACTTCAGGTTGTTCGGTAATGTCCTTAACTCGAGTTGATTGAATACCTCAATAGGAGGTTTCAACTTTGGCTCGCCCTTTGCTTAGATTTTTGAGAAGCTAACTTTGGAGGCCAAACCTTTAAGCTATTCACATTCTCAATGTGATGTCTCTCCCTCTTATTATCTACCCCTCTTACAAAGGCTCTTGCCTCCTAGAAGTATCAACAAGGTCTTGGTGAAAGGGGTCTAGATGTTCTAAATTAGAGCAAGAGCTAACGTTGTTCACAATCTTGTGAGGTTTATATACCTTAAAGGTTGCTTGCTCATTAAAGTATCTAACAATCATCTTCCTTGTTTCAACATCAATCAAAGCTCTAACAGTAGTTAGAAAAGGTCTCCCTAGAATTATGGGCATGTGAATACCCTCTTCCATGTCAAGCACAATAAAATCCGCGGGAAGAAAAATTCTCCTATTTTAACTGGCACATCCTCTACAATTCCCCAAGGATGTCTAATTATCCTATTTGCTAGTTGCAAGATAATGTATGTTTTCATAGTTTCATGGCCTAGGTCTAAACTCCTCAATATGTTCAATGGCATAAGGTTAAAACTCAAACCTAAGTCACATAAGACCTTATCAAAGTGCAAAGGACCCATAGTAAATGATAAAACAAAAGCTCTGGTGTCCTTTAACTTCGGTGGAAATTTGTTTTGCACTCTCGTGGAGCACTCTTCACTTAAGTGCACCGTCTCAACATCCCTAAGTCTCTTCCTTTAGCATATAAGGGAATTTTTTTAAGAGAATCAAGCAAAGGAAAATTTATCTTAGTTTTTCTAAACATATTAAAAAATATAGCATCTTGATAGCACTTAATAGCCATGGGATAGGTAGGATGTGGAGTCCAAGTTTTTGAGTCAATCTAGAACTCCCTTACCTTCTTACCTTTGGCGAGTTCCTCTTCCACTATCTTGACCTTGCTTTATCTTCTTTCTTCATCATGAAAGCCTTGAGTGATAGCTTCCTCTTCATGGAGCTCTTCACTTTGTTTCTCCTTGTCTTTCATTGGTTATCCTATTACCATGTCATCTCTCAAGGTGATGGAATTAACCACTTCTACTTGGTTCAACCCGGTATAGAAAGGAAAGGATACCAGAGCTCTTAGTTTCTCCAATTGACGTTGCAAGGCATGAATGGTGTCTTCTTGTTGTTGAGCCTTGCTAGTCATAGTCCCTAAAGCTTGAACTAGGAGAGCCTTTTTCTTGTCTCACTTTTTTCTTCCTTCAACCTTATTATCTCTCTTGACTCCATTTCTCCTTGTTTATTCATGAGTCTCTCTACTAAAGTCACCAATTGAGAAAATTGAGGAAGGTTGACTTGAGATGGTTCAACTTGAGGAGGAAGTGTTTGAGCTTAAACCATTATGAGAGTGGCACTCATGGCTTCCATCTTCCTTAACATGGTTTCCATGTCTGTTTCCATTTATTCCATGTGGTCGGTCTCCACGATAGAATCCACATTCTTCCTTGGAGCTTTATCTGTATTGCACATCCCATAATTCTTAGACATTTCTCTTAATTGCTCAACATATTCTTCCAACATTTTCATTGAGAATAGCCTCCCTCCGGCATTATCTAATCTCCTTCTATTATTTTCCTTCAAACCTCCATAAAAGCTTTGCATTTGCATCCATAATGGAAGCTCATGATGTGGACAATCTCTAAGGGCTTTCGAATACCGCTCCCAAGCTTCAATAAATGTTCTACTTCATCTTGCTTGAAATTGGTAATGACATTTCTTAGCAACAAGGTCTTTGATGGTGGGAAATATTTTTGCAAAAATAAATGCATTAGACCTTCCCAAATAGAAATAGCTCCTTCCTGTAGAGAATTTGCCTATTGCCTTGCTTCTTTACACAAAGAGAAGGGGAAAAACCTTAGTCTTATGGCTTCATCCGACACTCCTTGGTACTTGAATGTAGCACAAAATTGTCGGAAATTAGACAAATGGAGATAGGGATCTTCAGCTTCAAGTCTATAGAAAGGATCTTGTTGAACCATAGTTATGGTGGATGATTTGATCTTGAATTTGGGTGCATCCACCGTTGGTAATAGGAGGCTAGAGTGGATTCTCGAAGCCCTGGGCATTCCATAATCCATGAGGGACCTCTCTTATTCATGCTCCTCCATAGCTTCGAGTTCCATAATAAGCTTGCACAAAAAGGAAAATATATAAGTATCACAAATGTACAAAGTTTAAACTACCTATACACAAACTAATACCTAACTATAGAGTATGACCAATATGGTAGATACTTGATCTCAATAGTAACAATTTCTACCTATGTTTCAAACTAAGTCCCCAACAACGGCGCCAAAAACTTGATGTCGGGGCAAGTGTATCCCGTCAAGAAGTAACAAAGTGGGAAGTTCCACCAAAGATATTGACGAACGACCCGGTAATATTGATCCCACAGGGACTAGTTAAATATGAGAAACAATGGGTAGACACTAGCTAGATATGTCAATCCAAGTCAACCAAAATAGAGTTTTGGTTTTGCAAATAAGTAAATGCAAGGAAATTAACTAAAAGCAACAAATCTAAGATCAGCAATAAACAAAACATGTAAATATAGTTTTCTAAAAGTTGGAAAGAAGTCCAAGGCTAGGCATCATAGAGAACCTAGTAGTTGACATTTGGTACCCACATTGTCTTAGGCTAATTGTCTAGATTTAGGTGGTGGTGGAAGCTCTCTAATCTAATCCTAAGTTCTTGCAACTCAACTTAGGATCCTTAAACCTTGCAAATCTAGGTGTACAAATAAGGTTTAGCATTCACGAGCTCCTCTAATCTCTGGCTAGGAAAGCCCTATAATTTCCACTCAAAAAACAACCTACCTATTGCTAGGCTAGATTTAACTCCTAGCCTAGCCTAATTGTGGTCTACTAACTAATCTCAATTTGCATTTTGTGACTAGCTAATCAAGGCAATAACCAAGGCAATAGAAGAGGTCAAGCATTAAGAACAAATTAAACTAATTCATCCAATTCTAGCAAAATCAACACAAAATTCAATACAAAGGATTCTCTATTCACTCATGCCTAGAACTAAGCTTCTTAGTTCCTCATGAATGAAAATGGGGATTCAATGGATAGAAATAAAATAAAAGACATGTAAATGATAAAGGAATGATACACAATATCACTTTGGATGTACATCTTCATAAATCTTCAATGAACTCCATAAAAATCCACAAATTACAAGCTCTCTCACTAGAAAATGAGTCTCTCTCTCTTTAGGAATGTTAAGATTTTCATATCCTCTTTTTAGAGCTTAGGATATATATTTATAAGAAGTACACACTAAGGGTAGAAAGGTAAAAGTACGTTTAAAATATGCCATTTTGTGCATCAGCATGGTCAGAAGCAAGACCATGCAATTGAGCGTATTAAGACACGATGCGACCGTGCCCTTGTTTGGCCTTCTAGGTCTGAGAAGATAAGCTCCGATATGTAGTACGTGGGTAGGAAGACATTCATATAAAAAGGAAATATAACACCTCAGGCATCGATTTGATCCCCCGCAGCTCCTTGCAATACTTGTCCTGTTGTTGTCCCGTCCACCAACCTCTTTGTCGAACCAAAAGTAAACTAAAACCATGAATCCTTTGAGCCTGCAGTACCCTATAGAACCGAGTTGATGGCTACCAGATCTCAAATCGCTGAGTATTCAATTTGTCCTCTTATGAATATATGGGTTTTCTCAATTAACCATGGAGGTCCACAAGATCCGATCAGTCTTCTAGCACCACTCAGAACCAAAATGATCCCCCTCCATGCGAAAGTGAAGCTGGGGTTGTGCCTCAAGGAACTCTGTATTTGGCTTTTAGGAGTAGCGGAACTAAACTATCCTCTCGGTCAAGGAGCCTCCCCTCCATGCTTGTTTGCCTGCGTTGAAACCCTCGAGGCACCTAAAACCGAGTCCCTATGACAAATATATGTCTTGTCTACTATTAGGCTTTGTTACTTGCATTGAATTTTGGTATCCCACTGAATAACAAATATGTATTTTTTATAGCCTGTAGATAATTTCATATCTATGAGGTGACAAATAAATAAGGAATGCCTATACCATCATAATGTCTTCCCAACAGTAGTCATCTCTGGATAATAGTGTGAATGTTGTTTACTCAAGATTTGTGTTCATGAAACTCGGAACAACTCAATCAAAAAAAAAAAAAAGCAGATAAAACAAGAAACACGTTGGCTCCAACATGTCTTCCCTCACAACAAGGTTCATCAACCGAACATTTTACGAGGCAAACAAGCATCCGATAAGGTCCTATTTTCAAACGGCAAAAGCCATGCCTCAGACAACAAAAGGCCACCCTTTCAGGTGAAAACAAGGAAAAGACCCATCAGCAGTAACAAGTTGAAGGAGGCTGCACAAATCCTGGAAACCGAATTGGCTGTGTTATCACTTTGAGCTGTCACAAAGCTTCCCTTAGGTGTACTTGTGGTCAGAACAACAACAATCCAATTATTATCCGACCCAATCCCAACTCCTGTATACTTGGTGTCATTGAGATCACGTGAGTACTGAGATTTTGTAAAGTTAGAGAGGACAAGGCTTCTCTCCAGGTTTGGCACGCATGCCGGCATAATAGATCCATCCCCTGTGTTTGACACATTCAAATGGCATTTGGTTAAGAGTTCGGGGTAATTGGGGAACTGAGGCTCTGTTCCTGGTACTGTGTTTGCACCTGTTGAGTTTGTACAGGGCTGACTCTTTAATTGCTCAGCTATCTCATCAGCAAGGCACTCAGCATTGTCGTTCTTTGTCAGGGCTGTGAGGTTTAAGGATCCCCGGTACGAGTTAATGCCTTGAAGAAGAATATCTTCCTCATCTGCATAAAAATGGTGGAGACATAAGCTCAGTGATAGAGATAAAGAAAATGTAGAAACAAGTAGGACATATTGGTAAATAAATGTAAAGATTTCTTTTTGTTGCTGACCAAAAATTGCAAGTGCTTGTGAGCTTTCTTATATCAACTGCTTGTCCATGTACATTTCATTTTTGGCATAAACAATAATATCTGCCCTACTATCCCTTTTCCTTTGGAATGAATTGAAGAATAGAAGATCGGTAACCTAAGAACCCATCAAGTGAAAAGGGGAAAAAAAGAGAAAGGTTTGTTTCATGAAGGAGCAATGGAGTTTTGATTCTCAATACATTCTTACAGCAGATAACCATATTCCAATGACAACCCATTCTAACCCTTGCGGTAAGAAAAGTTACATAAAACCAGCTTATGTAGGCACTATATTCCTACTCAACATTTCAACTTGCAAGTTCAATTGCAAGTTAAATAAAACATTTGATGAGGATCCTGACCCTCTAGGAGGATAAACCTTAATCAAGACAGTTGATCAACATTCAATTTGTTTTTTTTTTCTTTTTTTCTTTTATGCTAACTTATGATGGCATATTCTCAACAAATATACCCGTTAAGCATGGTTACTCTATTCAGTTGTTACAATTGTAGATATAGGTCATCCACAGTTGGTCAATTTCTACACCAATATAAGAATCACACCCATAATCAGAATGGATCTTATATCATTAAGGCCATCTAACTTTGTTGTCGACATTTTAATCTGGTAGCTCCATAACAATTTTGAGGCTTACACTGATTTTCCTAGCTCAGACAAATGGTAGAGCCAGGTGGGTCAGTGACCTAGTTAAATAGTGAAAGCCTCTTCTGGAGAATAATAACCTAACTATTAGATAATATAGTGATGGCATATATGCTAGATGACAAGGCCTTCAGACTAAGGAACCAAGCTGTAACTTTGTAAGTTTTACTAGATCAGATTGCAAGTAACATGGATGCTTTGCTATAGCTATCACATAGGCCGACATTAGGGACCAGCTAAGCTAATCAAATTCGGCAGTTTTAAGTTTACCACACAGACATCTAAAACCAGACTGGAAATATAAGTAAACTGCATTGGTATTATCTAGAAAATATACGGAGCATGTCAGAAGGTTGTGAAGCAGCAAGAATTAAATAACCTGATACTGCAAAATCTGCCAGAAGAAGATGTGTACAATATACATATTAACAATTACGGCTTGGCCTTATGTTTCAACCAATAACATCATAACAATACGGGGAGTGACTTAACCTCACTTTTTTTAGCAAAACATGTGGAAAGTTTCCCTTCTTTTACAAATTAAGAGATGCAAAATAGAAGTTATGTTATAAGATGGAGCAACACTACTGGGAAGTGGTTAGAAATTGGCATGTCCAAACCAGGGAAGAATGAAAG
The DNA here is from genome assembly GCA_036897725.1 of Erodium texanum. NCBI lineage: Eukaryota > Viridiplantae > Streptophyta > Magnoliopsida > Geraniales > Geraniaceae > Erodium > Erodium texanum. Next base: position 9,821 of record JAYMSW010003917.1, read on the forward strand.
AAAGAAAGAAAAATTAGATAACTGAACTGAGTCTAAATTAAAAAAAAAAATGTGACTGGTAATTTACGGGTTAAGGATCATTGTAAAATACTAAAATCCCCCCTTAACCCTTCTGGGTCCTGGTTCCAAGGTTCGAACTAATGAATGGAAGCAACAAAGAGATGGGTTGAGGCACTCAGAGATGAGTCATATGCAAATTGGATAAGAACTTCGATATAGTGAAAACTAACTAACTAATAAAAACAAAAATCATCCACCCAAATAGCATAGTACTGTTCTGTCTATTCAACAGGTAACTAACTTGTCTTTCTGATCAAAAAAAAAAAAAAACTAACTTGCCTGAGATAGTTTATGAAGGAGATTCAGGGAAAGGCCGCTTTTAAGGAAAGAAGAATAAGTTCAGGACCAAAAAAGGTTATATTTGGGGCATTGATAAAGTAGAAATGTTGCTACCTCTATTGATAGGCATTTAGAAGCAATTAAATGACCGCGTGTTCTCCAAATGGTCAACCCAGCTGCGAATGCGCTGACAGTCAGGTCTTGTTGTTTGAGTTTCAGCTGTTCTTTTTAGTTGAATTAGTGACACAGACTCATTACAAAACTCATCTATAACGATTTAATCTAATATTATTTCCCTGCTTTAGAATCACGTCTCTTCACTGCAATTGATTCAGAGGTTATGGCTATTATTGCTGTAAGTATTGACTAACACAATCACGAAAATGTATAAGAATCAGAATAGCCGAACATCAAGCCAAGTAAGCTTTGGACAGATTTACACAGATCCCAGAGGAAAGCCCCAATCACAAAAAGTGAAAATGTGTAAGAATCAGAAGAGCCAAACAACATAATTGAATCAATTTAGGAAATGCCAATATCGGTAGCTCAAATTCAGATCTTCCCCAGTCGGGGGCTTCAAGAACAAATCAAATAACATACATTGAACCAAGATCCGAACATGATGATAAATCTAAGCAGGAAATGAAAAAAAAATCAAGACCCATAAAATAAGATAAAAATAAAAAAACAGAAAAATCAATCGAAGATCAGTGAAGGAGAAGTGCTTACCATTGTCGCATTTCACTGGGTGGCTGACGAAGAGAAATGCGCACAGAAGGAGCAGAGTAAAGCGGAGACAGAGGCGCGTGTTCGTCATGGCTGATCAAGCTGAGAGGACGGTTGGTGAAGGATCGCAAGGAGATCTGGTGGAGAAAGATAAATCAATTTCCCTGGTGTGTCTTTACTTCGTTGTTACTCCTACATTTATATACTGACTAGTACTGAGTGACAGAGACGCAAGAACTAGAACACCCATACGACGCCGTTCGGACTCTGGTCACCGACATTTTGATACGAATATAGTTTTGACACGGTAAGCGGCAGGCTAAGCACGGCCTTCTTTCGGGTTGGCCGTTAATCTGTTCAATTCTTATATTATGTATTTGTTGGTACGTATATGAATTTGATCCAACAGACACATACATGCCCTCTCTTTCGATCCCATCCCATTTGATTCAAAGCTCGTATATAGTTTGAGGGGAAAATACGTGTATATATATATATATATATAGTGAATTATAACTTATTTTTATATAACCATTATAAACTTAAGATTAATTCACGTGACTATGCTAAATTATTTTTAAAATTTAAAAAATTCTAAAGGTGGTAATTAGGGGTGTTCATTGGCTGGTTAATCGGGCCGTGATACCGATGTATCAATTTTTTTAACCGTAACCGGGCCGATAGGGGCCGGCCCGGGGCCGGGAATAACTGGGC
>JAYMSW010003918.1:0-11596 GCA_036897725.1 Erodium texanum
TTCAAAAATGTTGTACAAATCATACAATAGTGTGTTTATATAAAAGCTATTATGTTTAAATACGATGATAATGTTGTAGCCTAATGGTATAAGTCTATTTGTTTCATACTTAAAATCTTGGGTTCAAATCTGATAAAAATCTTATTTTTCCTTTATTTTTAACTTGAATCATTAAAGGTAAATATGTAAATTTTATATTTAATAGTTAGAAACAAAAAAGATAAAAAAGAAAAGGCTACTTTATTAAAAGAAGTACGAGAGGAGTCATTTTCTTAAATAACCCAAATTTTCTTTCTCTTTTATTTATTTATAATCAAAAGAAATTAATCCCATTTAAATCGAAAGCGGGCACAAATCTGTGTTCATTTTTGCCTACAATAATTTTCCCATACTCTCCTATTCGAGTTCTGTGTTCGTTCTCTCCGGCTTTTCCTCAAACAGGTTAGCTTCATTTCCATCGTTGACGCTGCGTTTGGTTTCGGATTTTCCTGATCCTTTGATTTTGAGAGTTAATCTTGTTTATGGGATCATTTTCTAGGGTTTTTGGCCGATAAAGGTTAGTTTTTTTTTTTTTTTAATTAGGACGGGTTGCTTTATCTGTTAAATTGACTTCAAGATTATGTGTTGTGGTAAGATCATGTATTTCTCTTGTCATGTTTGTGTTTTTTTCCTGTTGGGTTTCTTGATTCATGTTTTTTCACTTTGTTGTGCCAGTGAGCCGGTAGGGCTTGCAAAATGGTTTTTTTTTTTTGCTGACCCTTGATGCTGCACTCCCAGTGGTTTAAACGAAGTTATTGCTCCCTGATCCTGTTAATGAATGGGTTCTTGATAGAACAGCTTAACCCAGAAGTATATGATGGAAGAGATGATGATGAAGAAGAAGGCAGTGGAAAAACAATGTATAGGAGGGGGACATGTCATAACTCTATGAATTTTACAAACAGAGTATAAACGTAAACACAAATCATCAATAAGATACTTGTATGATTTGATTAGTTGATATATTGTATAAAGTTTATGGGAATTACATCTTGATATTTGATTTGTTGAACCTTTTCTTTAGCTTCTTAGAGTTAGATCTGTATTGATACATTGATTGAATTTTTCATATAGTTGATGCATTTTTTTTTCCTTTTGTAGGAACTATGATTAAGCTATTCAAAGTGAAGGAAAAGCAAAGAGAAAATGCTGGAAATGCCAACGGAGGGGCACCCATCAAGAAACAGAGTGCTGGGGAATTGCGTCTTCACAAAGGTCTGTATGTATGACCATGGCACTTCTTATATAGAAAATGTTTCTGGAAAAGTTGTATGTATAAAACTAAACTTGTGCACAACTTGGAAAATTATAGGTACCATGTGATTTATATTTAACAATCGTCTTGCCTAGTGTTTGCATGCAAGCACTTAGCTTCTGGAAAGTTCCCTACTAGCTGTGTTGTGTCATTTCCTTTTAGAAGTTACCTCAACATCTGTTGAATTTTGAAGATATCTCAGGGACCACTGGACCACCCTTTCACTAAGAATTTGCAGGCACATAAATTCGATCAATTGTAGAAAACTTTTTTTTTATTTGTCATGTAATTTGAAAATGCTGTTACCAATACATGGAAGGACCTGTCCTTTCTTCTACCATGTCCAACCTTACTCTGGTTCTGAATGCTTACAATACCCTCCAGTTTCTCAAAAACTAGCTAGAGCATTGGAATTTGAAACTTCTCATCTTTCCTTGAAATGCACCATGAAGTGATGAATTGATAATCTCTCCCTTTCCTTACTTTTATTTGTCCTACTTCTTTTGGCTACCAAAGCAAACTAAAGAGTAGATCTTCCAGACGAGTCAACCAGCATTATGAGCATGTTGACGAATCAGAATACCAGTGTAAAAAATATCATATGCCATACGACCCTTGAAGACTTAAATTTGTTTTTCTGGAATATGTGAGATCATTTCTGTAAACATTAGAATTGGAATTGGACCTAGCTATAGGGAAACTGATAACACTTTGGAAGCAGCTGAAATAAAAATTAGGTACAACTTTTAATACTATGTGATAGGAGCTTGACACTTTTGCTTGATCAGTGCCATAGATGCATGATCCAGAAGTAAAGTGTGTTTGATTTTGAATTGGGTTGGTGAGCATTATATCATAATCCTACAAATTCTATTATCGGTTAATTTAAAAAAATTACGATATAAGAATGACTAATTTCACATACTTACAGTGTTACTTTGTCTATCTCATTTGATTACAATAAATAAATTTAAAGATGAAAATCCGTTAATGTTGACTAACTCTGTTAGTTTTATAGTGAAATACCCAAATTACCCTTGTATTATAAAAATAAAAATAATAAATTGAATATGAAGGACAAACATTATCGTCGTCTTCATTCCTCTTTCTCTGCTTTGTCTCCAAATTCATCTTCGCATCTTCTCCAACATGAACGTAAACTTGAATAAGGACAACCAGGATTGGAGCAAGGAGACATACGACTTCGTTTAGAACCAAGGAAGCATGCAATCTGATGGCTAGATTTGGAGATCGACATTGGCAAATCTGAATTTCCGACCCTCATTTTCCGATCGTCGACCATCAATGGCGACCCGATTTTCAACCGTCGAACATTGATGGTGAAACCCATATCCGATTGTCATGGGACTGGTCTGTTTTGCCTAGGACTAGGTTCGCAACCTCGATTGTAGACTGCCATCATCTCCCCCAAATCAAGCAAAAGCTCTAAAATCAATTTTTGATACAAATTTCACAACAGTCTTGCTCAAATAAATCCAACAAATGGGCATTTCATTTCTCTTCAAATCATTCAAATATTTACACATGATTAACCAAGTAATCAAGAACTACAACATCGAATTTGTAGACTTCATATCCTTTCCTTGACCCAAACTCAAATAAGTGAAGCAAATCCATACAAAAAAAGGCACATCAATATTAGGGTAAACTTAAATCAAATAACGGGTACACAAAATGAAACTCATATGTAGGAAGGCCCAAATTTTTGAATTTGTAGGTGACATTTAGAACCAAAATCAAAAAGCCATTTCCGCAGTAGTGTCATAGGCGCATGACTCACCTTTTTGCCAAATCAGAGTCTTAAATAACATAAATTAAGCTTAAGGTTTCATTCTTGGAGAGCGAGGGAGCGAGGCTAGAATCCATTTGCCGGACCCAACTATTTTTCGTGAAAGATCTGCTTGAGGTACTCCATATCCGTAGCGACGAAGACGAGGTTCAACGCTAGAGTTCTTGCTCTTCGTTGGACACCAAAACTTATAAGGCCCTTCGAATTGGGTTCATCTTCGCCGGAGAAGACGAACGGAGCCGAAGAAGATGACCTTGCAGTTTCTAGAAATTTCCAAACTAACAACAAGAACTTCATCTCCAAACTAAAAATCTTTCAATAAAATTGATTATTGTGAATAGAAAAGTAGGATTTAATCTCCAAACTCTTCTGACGCAGCAACCATAGTTCATGGCTTCATTTGGCCGGAAAATCAGCTCCTCAAAGTGGCAGGCAGCAGAGATAGCCGGAGAAGAAAGCCCATAGGATTTCTTTGCATTTTGATTTTTTCAATTTCAAGGGTATTTTTGGTATTTCGAAAAAATTGATATCACATGCATTGCACATGACCATTTTTTGGATGTTTTTCATCCAAACTCACGGACTCAACACTTCAATATTAGTTTAGCGTAACTAAATGAGATAGACAAAATAACACTGTAAGTATATGAAATTAGTCTATCTTATATCGTAACTTTTTGAAATTAACCCTTCTATTATTAATGATGTTTTATACAACTTCCCGTTTAGCAAAATCATAATCTAGTTGCGGGTATAATATATCTTTCTTCTAGCTATCATATTATCTAACAAGTATTTTTTTTTTCTTGGTTTCCATGTGGTATGTGGTAGATATAACTGAGCTGAACCTCCCTAAATCGTGTACCATGACTTTCCCTAATGGCAAGGATGACCTTATGAACTTTGAGGTTTCAATTCAGCCTGATGAAGGATATTACCTGTAAGAACTTTAAGCTGCCACCTTGGTTTTTTATTATGTTAAAACTTGTACTCTTGCATTATTTTCAGTAATCTGTATCACTTGTTGTAACACATTTTGTTCCCTGTTTCAAATTTCAATAATTGTGTTTCTGTGATCCTCTTCTATGATGTAGGAAGTGAATATGTCTAATATAAGTGTATTAATTTGTTGCGACATTCACAGAGGTGGCACTTTTTTGTTCTCCTTCCAAGTTTCCCCCATCTATCCACATGAAGCACCAAAAGTCAAGTGCAAGACTAAGGTTGGACAAATTATTCTACCAAGACTAAGAATTTCCATGGATGGTGATTTAGTTATGAACTTTTTCTTTGTACCAAATGCATATTATATTATATCCAACTTGCAGGTCTATCACCCTAATATTGACTTGGAAGGAAATGTCTGTCTAAATATCTTACGAGAAGATTGGAAACCTGTACTCAACATAAATACCATCATTTATGGACTGTATCATCTGTTTACGGTATATATTTTTATTTATCGCTTCTTACATTGCTTTTTGTTATTTATATGCTACTGGATTCTGTAATCTATTGTGACCATTCTAATCTTGATGCACACTTGTAGGAGCCAAATCACGAAGATCCTCTCAATCATGATGCAGCAGCAGTGCTGAGGGATAATCCAAAGATGTTTGAATCTAATGTGAGAAGGGCTATGGCAGGCGGTCACGTGGGGCAAACCTTTTTCACAAGGTGTATGTAGTTTTTCACTTGATAGATACAGTTCAAGTCGTTCTTCTTAAATTGTCAAAGCTTAAAAATCAAGGGCTATATAGTACAATTTCTGATAAACCAAGGTCTGTTTCTGCAACTTACTGACACTGTATGTGGAATGTTGAGATCATCAAAGCTATCACTAGACCTATGTCTCTACTGAGCATTGTGTATTACGAGCTTGCTTGAGATAGATCTTTATTGTGGTGATCAAGAAATCAATTTCTCCCTTTTTTTTTTGCAATGCATCATGTGTGTTAATAGTTAATACAAGCATACAGTCTCCACTGTAAGAATAAACATCCTTACCCTACTGCTAAACGCGCGTGTTTAATCCTATGACTAACCTCGTATCATGCATGATAAAAACTAGTTTCTCCAACCTAGAGAAGGTTCATCTCTTCTTCTCGCACGGTCATTTTGGCCTTTTCGCGGTCTCTCCAGAAGAACTTATACAATGGAGTGTAACACAAGCAACACAGACCAAAGGGAAGGGCCATCATAGTGAGGAGGCCCTGTGAGAGTGCAATGGCCTCCTTGACAGACCCTGTAACCGGATCCACAGACTTGACATCATACCCGTAGACCTTCTCGGAAAGAATCCCGACCAAAGGAGCAGCGAAGGAGGAGAAAGATCCTTCGAAAGCCCGATCAAAGGCGTAGATCATGGTCCGGTGTTTGGCAGGAACAACCTCGGCAAACATGGGGCCATTTGCAGCACTTCCGTTCCAGCTGATTATGAGGCCCATCACGAGGAGGGTGAAAGCAAAGGCGTACCAGCTACTCACAGACTGCGGTATCATCTTGAGGAGAAGCCACGAGAATGGAATGCCCATGAAAGCACTGAACTGAGCGCACATGATGCGCCCTGAGTTGGGAAAGGTTCGAGAGATCCTGTCTGCTATTAGTCCCCCGAGAAACGACCCCAGAGCGCACCCAATGGCGAAGAGGCTGAGGAGCGCTGCTGAGTTGTTGTTGTCGAACCCAATGAGCTCAAACCACATGGTGAAGAACACCATGGCCGTCCATGGCAGAGAACCCACAACTCCCTGCAGCACAATGATCTGAAATGTTCGCACTTTCATCACAGCTTTCATAGCCGTCCATGACTCCCTCCAAACGGTTTTGGACTGGCCCTTCGAACCAGGATCATGAACATTGCCTTTTCTCGGGTCCTCAACGAAAACAAAAACAAGTAACCCAATGAGAGAACTCAACATAGCCATCAAGATGAAGGCACAGCGCCATCCGGGAATGCCCCAGAATTGGCGTCCGGCCATAACTGTTGCCAGAACACCACCTCCAATCCCGCCAACGCTGCCAATAAGGCTTAGCATACCGAACCCACCGCCCCTCACATCGTCAGCATAACTATCTGCAATAAAAGACTGGAGAGCCGGTATCACAATGGCCAGCCCAAAACCGTTGATCGCTCTCCAGAACGCGACTTGCATAAAGTACCTGCTAGCACCGACTGCAGCGGTTGATATGGCCCAGCAGAGAGTGCCGATTGCAAGAACTGTTGGGCGATCGTAGTTTATGACTAGAACACCGGCCAAGGGTGATGATAGTCCCTGCACAAAGTTCCTTAAGAAGGTGAGGTACCCCAGATCTGATGGCCCTGCATTGAAAGCTTCACTAACTTCTTTGTATACAGCAGGTAGAAGGTTCTCATCAGAACGCTCCATGATCGCAGCCATGTTTATAAGAATCAGGGACAGTGAAATCCCAAAAATCTTCGTTCTTCTGTTAAAAGTGAATAATACATAGAAGATGATGAAGTCAATGCCCCAAATTGTGTTGCACCAAGATCAAAACAAATATTATGATCATCACAAGCACTGGTTCAAATTGACCGATTATCAAGGATCTCCTTATTGGTAAATTAATGGGCAATCTAATTCCAAAAATCAGAACAATATGTGGAACTGTTTCTTCATACAGAAACTAATTCCAGATTAACATGTTTAATGATATGCCAAATAAAGATGGCCATAGAAGGACATTAATCTAACGGAGATGCAACAGATAATCTAAATCTTAAGCAGAGAGCATAACATTAACAATCGAATGAAAGGGTAGAGAAACATACTTCATGCTGTCCGAGTTGGAGAACACGAGTTTAACGTTAGATCTGCTGCTACCGTTGAGAGATGAAGAAGATTTAGTAACCCTACGACCCATCAAATCCAAAAAAAATCCGAGGTTTCCAAGAAAACCGGAAAGATCCCCTTTAGCTACAAACTACAGATCTGGGCCTCTGCTGACTCATCACACATCAGGAACTTGACCAACGACCAATCATCAAACCCAAGATAGAGAAAACGCTAACCAAGAATTTAAAAAATAATAATAATCAGTTTTTTTAATGTACAAACTTGGGTTTATCGAAGGAAGGTGGAAAAACCGGAGAAGGGTCGCTTTCAAAAACGTCTGCAATGGCGGATTTTTGAGGGAGGAAGACGATTTGGTGGGCCGAGTACAAGAAGCCCAGTTAACTTTAAATGGGCCCTTGAGATTTTCGGACAAACTTGTAGCCTGGACTGTCTCTTTTGTCTGTGCTGGTGCTTCTCTTAATTCCGGTTTTAGATCGTGAAACACTCAAAAGATGACCCAAGTATATGCTTAAGATTTAATGAAACTAGTTTAAACCTCGTACATAAAGTAGGTTTATTATTTCAGTTTGTATGTACGGACTCATATCTTTTTCATAGATTAGATTACAAGATACCAGATTATGAGACTGTATGTTGAATGACAAACAAACTAATTTTTATACCATATTAAACTCAAATCAATTTAAAATTTTAAGCTGATAATGAGCGGGACCGGTTTATTCAGTAGACAAGTTAGGCAAATGTCTTGGACTCAAAATTAAATTATACTTAAGTAACCTAATATATACTCAGATTTCAATAGATATCTTAATATTTGTTATTGCTTTGATGAGCACTTAAAGTATTAAAGAGTATTATTGTTAACATTCTCCATCCATATATGTTAAATTTAAAACAAAATGACGAAAATACCTCTCATAAATTTTCAAATTTTCGAATTCATACCATTCAAATGATGAAAATGTATTTTTTTTACGGTTTAATTTCGAAGGTATTTTCAGTATTTTAATATAATGAACAGTAAAGTAATAGATTTTATAACAAAAGTTGTAACGATGATACACTTAGAAAGTTTAGGTACTTATCAAAACAATAACAAGTATTGGAGTATCTATCTAAAATCCGAGTATTGGTTAAGGTACTTCAATGTAATTAACCATAATATTATTAGTGTTGCATGGTTGAAAATTGGTACAGTTCTTCTAGAGGGTAACATATTGTCTTCAAGTCTTTCTATTATTTATGTAAATTGATTTTATGATGTTATATAACTTGATTTTCTATTTCTTATAGGACGAGGTCATTTTTCATTATCCATAATCAAAGTTTAATTTAAAGAAAACTTATTATTTTCTCAAAAAAAAAGAAGAAGCAAACTTGTTATATCATTGAATTCTCAACGAAAATCAAGAATGCTTATATAGTCATTCAAAAAAATAATTATTATGAACAAAAAATTTACGAAGGAAGTCGATTTTTTCTTTTAACAAATAATCTAATTCTATATGTTGTATATTTTTTTTCACTTTCTCATTTTTTAGATCAAACAAAGAATTTATTGTTACAACTAAAGAATTCATTACCATCAAATTTTTCGTTTTCAAATATACTTAGTTTTGGAAATAAATATTTTATTATTCGGTATAAAATTATATAAAAAATGATAATTACTTTCACAGACTTGGGCCTATAACGGTTCGTCTTTGTTCATGGGTTGGGTTCATAGCTCAGTGGTAGAGCAATTGACTGCAGATCAATAGGTCACCGGTTCGAACCCGGTTGAGCCCTTCAAGTTATTTTCTTTTTTCCTCATGAAAAAAATGGACTTATCCTGGCCGAAGGCCTAATATATCTTCCTAGTAACGAGTTTAGGATCAAGTACTTGGACATTTCTATTACTTAATTGGTGAGATGATTATATCATAACTTGTCGAGGATAGAGTTCCTAGTTTATGGATGCTTTTAAGATTGATTATTGAACTTCAATCAAAATTTCCACCCTTCATATTACCTGTAAATCGGAAGTTTGATACTCAGCTCATTCTCCTTACCTTGACATCTTGAAAGCTTAACTTGTTAAAATTTTTCACAATATACTTCTCTCGGGAACTCTAAATTTCCATAAGTTCGATCCCTACTAATGCTCATTCTGAGTGTTTCCTTAGCTGCACCTAAGTCTTTCATCTAAAAATCTTCTAACATCGTCTCTTGAATATGTTGGTTTCCACCATGTTGGATTCTGCAATCAACATTTCATCAACATACAATAATAACATGATGTAGGATCCATTCAAAGTTATTGACAGAGGGAACGCGGAATGAGATAACATATTTAACCAAATGTTTTCCAACCTATTGATATTATTGATTGAACTCTTCTGTACATCCATGGTCGACTTAAGTCTCAGCCTGAGCTTACCCCTTGCTAAATGTGGTTACCTCTCACTACTCTGACCTCTCACCCAACAAGTATCACTTCCAATCCCCTAAATAGGATCTCTTCTCGGCGACACGAGCAGTGTCCCTTTGCCATGTCGTGTACATTTGTAGATAACTAGATTATGTGGTGACATCCCTAGTGTAAGATGCCACCATATACTATCCTACACCGTCTCCATGTGGGATCGACCAGTACTCTTACCATTAAAACTATACTGCTTGTTCGACCACGTACGGTTCCGTGTGCAAGGAACCGTCGACATATGAACCCTTGCATGGACACTGATCCAATCCAATGGATCTCTGAGAGAATATAGTATCATGGGGGTGAGCCGGTGGTTTGGTCGCCGAACAACTCAAAAACCCTCCGATTGCACAATATAGATGTCTTCATCCAAATCACCATGTGAGAACTCGGTCTTTACATCTAGCTGCTCTAGATGAAGATCCTCTACAACCACGACACCTAAGACAACCCTAATAGTCGTCATCTTGACTACTAGAGAAAATACCTAGTTGATGTCAGTCCTATTTTTCTGTTGAAAGCCTTGGCGTGAACACCCATTTATTCTCTAGAGTCTTCTTCCCAATTGGTAACTTAGTCAACGACCAAGTCTCAGTCTCATTCTTGTGAAGAGACTTCATCTCTTCATCCTTGTCCGATTCCCACATAAGAAAACCATGCATCTAAATCGTCGTCGTACACTTACTTTAGCTACCATGATAGCCGGTAATATCTCCTCATTATTTTTGTACACTGGATTCCCTATAAGATCTTTTTCTGTAATATCTTCCCATATTGCTTTCTCCTTGTCTTCAACTTCTTTAGTGATATCTGACTCCACACTAAAGCGATCATCGTAAATATCCCTTTAACAAAATATTACAACTCTACTTTTGATGGCTTTCACCTTTGACTCATCCCAAAATCTGTACCCTATGTCATTAGACCCATTGCCAATAAATTGACACTTCTTTGTTTTTGGATCAAGCTTGTCCCTGTCAGAATACTTTCCCCTCACATAAGAAACACAACCAAAGATTCACAAATGTTGAAGAATTATCTCTTTTCCACGCCATTCCTCTTTAGGGATCTCGGATCCTAAAGGAATTGAGGGTCCGCGATTGATAAGGTATGTCGCTATATTCATCGCGTCTACCTAAGACCTTTTAAGCAACCCTATTTCAATCCGCATACCCTTTGTTCTCTCATTAAGTGTTGTGTTCGCCCCCTCAGCAACATCGGCATGCTAAGGTGTCTCAGACTCAATCTTTAGCATTCTTTGACCATGCTCATCACAATAATCAACAAACTCATCACTACTATACTCACATCATTATCGGACTTCAAATACTCTACTTTTAAGTCAATTTCATTCTTTATAACAACTTTCCACTTCGTAAAGGTATCAAAAACTTCATCTATGTGCTTTAGGAAGTAAACCCATAGCTTTCTTGTGGAATCATAAATGAATGTGATGTAACAACAAGATCTTCCAATAGATGGAGCATTTTGTGGCTCATAACCCAGATTTCCTTGGGTCGAAACAAGGCATTGATACCAGTTGTTGGGGTATACTAGCGTGGAGCAACAATCAATCAAGAAGAAAACTAGAGAAAATAAGAAATCATACAAGAATACAAGAATTTACATGATTTAGTAATTTACCTACGTTCGCGACCACACTATATTCTTATCGTTCTCAAAACTAATGAATTGTTTTGGTTTACGTGCACAAAATATTTATAGGAGAAGACAATAAATAATAGGTACTAATTAAATTTCTTAATTTTGTTAAAAAAATATATTATAATTACCTACTCATGACTCCTACCTAAACTTGTTAGGAAGAGTACAACTTTCTCGAGTTATCCACGACAGGTAGGAAGTCTCACTAAAAACACTTACAATTTTAATATTATTTTATATCGATAATTTTGATTATATTATATTTGTTCTCAAATGTAGTTTAATCTTGTTAGGGCAAGGCTAACGATCGATGCTAGCGCTGGCGCTATAGAGATAGTAGCGCTGCTAGCTCCACTGTCGAGCTAGCTGGGGAGCTTCTGCTATCGTCGATGCCCCGGCACGGGAACCAAGTCCATCGCGGTAGACGAAGAGACAGAGGCCACACGTTGATTCCCGGTGAGCGTTGAATAGTCAGCGACGGCCAGTTAGCAAGGACAATCAGAGCTGACCGGACCAGTTTTTTTTATACATTTTTGCCACTACTAGCA
>JAYMSW010003919.1:0-11595 GCA_036897725.1 Erodium texanum
CGGTACTTAATTTGTCTTTTACAATCCTAGATTATATATATATATACGTATTACCTAAAATCTATGTTTACTCTAGGTATTTTATTTACCGGGTACCCGGTAATTGGATATCAGAACCGGCTCCAAGCATCTGGGACCTGCCTTGACAGTAGTCAAAATTCACTAATAACTGCATGTGCATGGGACTCGAGGGTCAAAGCCGGCTTCTTCCACCAAACCACATTCAGCATCAGCTTGCCCGTCTTGAGCAGCTTCATCAAAGACGTTCAAAAGCTGGTCCAGTTGGAGCCCAAGGCGCTCTGCAACGTGGAGATATACAACGGCATCCTCATGCGCTACGTCAAGGCCTCGACTTCTTATTTGGGCAAACAAGAGGACGGCGTTGACTTTGACCTCACATACTACCGCAGCAAGGACCCCATGACCCCGAGGCTTTTCGAGGACGTTCTTGAGGAGATCGAGCAAATGGCCGTGTTCAAGTATGGAGCTCTTCCCCATTGGGGCAAGAACCGAAACGTTGCGTTTCAAGGGGCCATAGACAAGTATCGGAACGGTGGAGAGTTCTTGAAGGTGAAGGAACGTTATGATCCTCTAGGTTTGTTTTCAAACGAATGGACCGACAAAGTTCTGGGGTTGGATAAAGATGGAGTGAGTGTGGTGAAGGAAGGCTGTGCGCTTGAAGGGTTGTGTATATGTTCCGAGGACGCACATTGTGCGCCGACCAAAGGCTATTACTGCAGGCCGGGCAGGGTTTACAAGGATGCTAGGGTGTGTTCTAAAGTATGATCATGAATTGATTGTTTAGTAATCATTATACTTGTTTCGAAATAAAATTTCACCTTGTTTGGATTGCCCAAATGGTAAAAGTACGCAGATGATACAATTATTTGATAAGCAAAACAAATTGGTTTAGTTAAGATCTGCAATCTAGTTCTAGTATACAAAAGCAACATATGTCCAGGTCCAGAATTTTGTACCCATCATCAATCATCAAGGCTATAATAACAAACCATGCGCATCAGAACACTCTTTTTGGACTCCATCGGGGTTCGATGACAAGAATGTGTAGTATGATACAATGATTCTACTCCCAAAGCCTGGAAGAAACCTTCCATGAGCGTATCAAGTTTTAACTCTCAACATCTGAATACGTTGGAAACTCTAGGCCATGAAGTGCAGGAATGTTATCCAAATCTTCTTTTGCAAACATTGGCAAGAACCACAGTGTCTTCTTTGTCCCGAAAACCTTCAAGGGAGATCAGAAATAGTGAGACCACCATTGATGATATGTGTTTGATATAAGTCTTCAGCAATTAGTATATCATTAAATGGATATACATCTATACTAGAGCAAATGTAATAAAAGAGACTCAAGGTAGGATGTTTCGTAACACCACACCTGTTCGAAATTCTTCCTCCTGCCCAGGTCATATCTCCATCTGACCCCTCTTGTCTTCTCATAAACCTAATCATGATTTTCAGATGATCAAAAAATCAAAATAATGTGGGGACACTTAATCATCAGCAGCATGCACATTTTGTTTCTTGTTTTTTAACAAATGATGAACTCTTAAGAAATGAGATTGTTGGGACTCTTCAACGGGAAAATAAATCATAGCATGTGATAAAAATGCTTTGATCTCAAGTTAGAACTTACTATGATTTTCTTACATTGCTTGAAATAAAAGTTAGTGCTACTGCTACATGTCCACTCAAACAGAGGTATGCCAGGTTACAGCCAATCTCATTAAACCAAGGTTTCAACAAGCAAGAGCAATCATACATAACCAACCTAGAAGATGTACCAACTGAAAGTGCTGTTTGTGCTTATTACCTCAACGGATGTGGTGTTGCTTGCTAGGAGAGATGCATGCATAACTACGAAACAGAGAAGGCTCAGAGCAAACGCTAAATTAAGAACTGCATCAAGGGACAAATTCTGTCAGAAACATGAGAATGCCTAAGCAGTGCATACGAATGATTCTGATGACCTTAAATGGGACAGTTACCAAAAGCCAAAAAAATTGTGGCAAGATTTCCAGGAGAGTTTGAATGTTTCTTGGCTTCTTGAAAGAAGTTGATGAAACTAGGAAGCAAAAGCAGAGTACTCATTGTTGTCTCCAGAAATGTATATAGCTACAGTAAGAATTTGAAATGAAAGAACAGTTAAATATGGAAAGAGAACTTAGAAAACAGCTTTTAAAGTAAATTGTTCTGAAAATATAAGAGAATAAAACTCCATATTTTGTTAAACCCGACCTAGCCTACAGTAACAATCAAGTGACATTGATGAGCTCCTTTCTACATAAAGTTAGCTCATAATAAAAGACATTTGATACATCAATCTTGATAATAATCAAGAAAGTCAAGTAGTAATACTCCCTTACTTCTACATAAGGTTGATTCTTACCAACACTTGATACACGAAAATTGTAGTATCAACAATCAATGCAAGCAGTATCTCAAACCTGTCCTATATCAAATAATTGCTGCATATTGTTAGGAGCCCCGAAGAGAAGCAGAAAGCCATGTGGGGAAAGCGGTACGAGAGGAAGCGTGGGCCTCAAGAGTCGGCCATGCAACCCATGCAGCAAGATCCTTAAACAGATCTTGCAGAATACACATTTCCTATTTTGTCTTATTTGATTTCCTTAGCTTTGGTCTTTGTGATTCGGCAATTACAATTGGTAATCTATGTATTAGGGACACTCTATTGCTATTAAAAGAGCAAGGAGCTTATGAATAAATAATCGATTGGAAAAACTAAACTATGACATAGGTCGCGAAAGGAAGACACGCTATCCTTCCAGCAGCCTAAGCTTGCCACAGGCAAGCCTCCCCGGACCCGTCACGAGATCCCGATCACAAGGTACCTATCACATATCCATACATCTTCTCTACCTTCCTGTTAAGGTTTGCATTTTCTTGGTAGCCATGGGACTAGAATTCGAGAACAAGAAGATTGGAATTCCAAATAAATACCATTTCTATACCAAACTAATCAAAACTATTCCATCCATCCCAAAATAAACGTCTCAACTATTCAAGCCAGGCCCTCCTAAAACCTCAAGATGATATGTGGAGGCTCAAGATGCTAATCAAGTGGGGAATAGATCCACATATTCTCGATGTAGGACTCTAACACCCCCCTCACATGCACACGAGATTTATGGGACTCCACACGTGGACTGTGGGCTTCTGGCTTGAAACTGGTTGGTACATAACAGGATCGCATAGATGGGTTCAAGAGGAGATAGGTCAGGTTCTGATACCATATTAAAGCCTGACTCACCTCAAAGCTCAAGCTGATAGGTGGAGGCCCCGAGATGTTTATCAAGTGGTGAATGGATCCACATCTTTTCAATGTCAGACTCTGAATGACTTCTTAATTTGGATGTCGGAAAATAAATGTCCACTTTCTCTTTTAGGAAGTTAATTACTCGTAAAATGCCAATATTATCCTTCCTATGAGATAGTTACAATAACCACTTAGTAAGATGACTCATGGAAGTCAAAGAGACACGTCGTGGAAAATCTAACTTCATTTTCACTTAAAGTTAGATAGGACACTTACTTTGGGACAAAGGGAGTAACTAGAAACCACAAGCAAAGATTGATATAAAAAAAAAAGGAACCACAAGCAAAGACAAATACAATTACTAGAACTATTAGAATTCGTGCAAGTAAATTTCTAAAGTACCCTACTCTATAGGATTTGCATTGCAGTTCACCCATTGAATGCATCAATGCCAATAACACTATCAATATCACAAACTCTTTTTGACATTATATTAATCTAGACTATACATACAAAAATATATATGTATTACTTATTCTATCAGATGCTGCACATAAAAGCCACAACAAAATCCTGAAAATGTCAAAGTACATGCTATCCCCATGACTGCATTATTTCATTTCTGCTTTCAGCATTCATACAAATATGCAATATTTCCAGTAAATTAAGGGCATGAATGTTAAGAAAGAAATGATTTTTGGTTTTGACCCTTGATGCCAACTTACATTGAACTTCTTTTATTTTGGTTTTCTAAAGCAGAAACTCTCTCTTATCTTCTTCTCACCAATTTCTATTTTTATCTATTATTTTGAAGCTGGTATGCACATGCTAGGTAATACCATTAATTAAAGTAGCAGTACCGTTATATCTCAAGTTCAATATAAACCTAGGTGTCATTGGAATTTATTTTTCCTGTGAATTTCTATAAAATTCGATTTAACTTCTAGAGGAAGTGAATGAAAGAGCTCAACTATAGACAAAGAACAATGTCCACCACTTAGTAACATTATCACATACAAGTAACTTAACAAGTTCAAAAAGATCAGAAAGGAAAAGAACTTACCAAAAAAAGCAAAAAGAATTTGTAGTTGCGTGCTCCAACGCAATTCACCACCCAAATACAATGATGATCCATCTTAAGGACACATCTTTGACCTACAAAGTCATAATAATATAATTTAGCATAACTTCAAATAGGAGAATGATCTTAAAAACTGTTCTTTCAGTCAGGATCTAAAATGAACACTACAACAGATCTGCATCATGACCAGCAATAAGTCACAACAGACATACTCTAAATATAGGAAATGAACACTAGCACAGATGTGCATCATGACCATTAAAAACACACAACAGACACAAGTACTGGGTGCAAAAGATGGAAGAAAATTATTGTTAATGCACTAATCTATCTAACAAGTCTAAGTATAAGGATCATGCCTTAACACAAGATCACAGCAACATCACACTAATACATTTCCAATGCTTTACTGATATGAACCAACTGGATTCATTCCATATATCAGAAGTGAGTGAAGAAGAGAATAATTAAAGAGTGAAAAAGCATTTGGCACCGGTTACTTGTCGAGAGACAGGTAATAGCTTCCTAGACATGTGATACACTGATACTTGAAATGAAAGACATGGCTTCATGACAATGCCAGGAATTACAGACTCCCTGGATATAGGCTACCAGTTGTACACCCCTTGACAGTTACATATCTTCAACCTAAACTAAATGTCAACTGTAAAATACTTTTGTATATACAGTAGAGACAACGCTAGTTCTTCCGTCTCAAATAAGTGTACCATTTCCTTTTTTTCTTAGTTAGCCATAGATAGCAATGATCCCCCATAAGCAAGTTATAACAACTTGGAAGTAGGGACATGGGAGCATGTGGATCAAAGGGAGGAAAGTCCCAGACTAAAAATTGAATCCTTAATTTTTATAAAAAGTCAAATGAGACACTTATATAGGGACGTAGTGAGTATAAGGTAAATATCAAATCAAACCTATCACAGCAGCGACAACAAAGAACTTAGTCCTTGAGAAATAGCAATCAGTGAGGCAAGATCAGAGTAGAAATATATGTCTTGACAACATAAGGGAAAACTGAAAAGAGAGTGGTTGCTTACAAACAGAGCAATGATGGCAACGTGGTGGCTTGCCATTTTGGCATTTAGTACAGTAGCCTGATCTTCTTTCGAATGCGTCTGGAGCAGACCACGTAGGGTTCAATGCCTCAGGGGCTTCATATCCTGATGATCTTATTGAAGAACCAGCTTCCAGATTTTCCTCTGCTACCTCTGCTACTGGTCCCCAATTTTCAGGGACAGAACCAGGATCCCTGAAAACTACCATAAAGTAGCTCCATGTCAACAAGATAAGCTGCAAAAAGAAGTGTAAATATCAAATATGATAAGAATGGTTGACCTCAAATTCATCATACAATTGATTGAACATTTGTTGATGCCACTCAAGAACCTTGGCTAGACATACCACCATTGAAATCACGTTATCCAAGGCCTAACTTACCCATCATTCATTTAGTTGATGCAACACAGAACTCACTACAATAGTGACAGCTTCCAAAAGAAAGATCTACTAGCATGCATATTTAAACTCTATGAGTATATATCTAGACCCTTAGACTTATTCTCCATACACAAACTTTACAAAGTTGTTCTGATCGGGGTTAACATATAACCAAGAAAGATGCCATTAACTAATCATACCTCACCCTAAATGTGCATAAACCACAGGCTCTAAAGATGCCTAATCAGTAAAAAGTATGAAAACACAATGAGAATGCACTGGCTTAAAGCTGATTGGAAAAAAAAAAGATCATCAGTTGAACCATTCTACATTCATTGAAATCAAATTCTTTAGTTCTGCTCAATTTTGTTCTTCTAAATAAGTTGCTCCCACAACTGCAGCAATTCAATTTCAAGGTACACATTTTCAAAGAAATTTTTCCATCTTTCTTCTTTTCAACCACGAACGGCAACAAATGACAAATGAAACAGCTAAAAACAAAATGAGCAAGCAAAATCCCTTTGCTTTCTCAGCAGCCACAAGAACAAGGAAAACAGAAACTCAATGACTCACCAGGAGATGAAAGGCGAAGATGATAGGGAGCGAGAGGAGGGTGTGGAGTCCGCCGCCGAGCAACTGGGGGCCCCAAGTGAGGACGACGACGGCGTAGTAGGTGACGCCGATGATAGCAGCGACGAGGAGGATCATGAAGTAACCTAGAACCTTGAGAGCAGAGCAGAACTTGAAGACATTGATTTCCATCATTGCCCGATTAGCTCGCCGCAGAATTCGGGGCTGCGGCGGGATGATTAGGAACGAAGACCTTCTGCTTCGGGTCGGGAATAGGCGTTTCCAAAAATCTGAAGCCAGATTTGCAAATTTAGATTCCAGAAAAATAAATAAAAATTGTTGCTTGCTTTCTTCAGTGAGAAGAGAAGTGTGACTTAGAGATCGATGAAGAGGATGATGGGCTATAACGAAGCCGTCAACAGAATGAAACGACCTTATTTGAGATGTCAAACTATTTGTTTTGATCTTCTCAATCATTTTTAAACATTTTATCAAAATATTTTTGATAATTATGAAGTTCATTTTTTTTTAGGAGATATTGATGGAACAAACTAGGTGCAAAACATATAGAAAAAGAAATTAAGAGGCAAGAATTTTGTAAACTCAAGCATCAAAAGTTTTTACAATAGTACAAGTTTAAGACAAGAAAATAGATAAGCCAAGCCTCTCTCCATTTATTTCACTTATATTTTCACATCTTACAAAAAGGCTTATTTGAAAAGGAACGGTGAGCTTATATGTTAAGGAATTAATGGCGGGATAAAATAACATTCTCTTGATATTTCTCTCTTGGATGATTAGCCGATTACGTAAATGAGTTAAGTATTTTTCTCTTTCACTCACTCTTAATGAGTGGATATTTAAAGTTGTCTTTCTAGAAACCCTTATAAAAAAACTCGGTAAGACAAAATCTAAATAAGAGAAAAGAGTGTAACACGTAAAATTTGTCCTCCTAATTGGCACTACGCCTAATGACTGATAAAGCTAATTTGATTGCTTACAAAGTCAACTTATACGAAACATGTATATTGACTTTCCAAAAACTGATGTCGTTAAGGTTGTAATGAACAAGTCAACATGATTTTCACTATATGAATCTGATTAACGTTGATTTTCTTGACTCCATGAACATAAAACAAATTTTGAATGACCGTAGGATGTCACAACCAAAGTTTATCTTATAGTGTGTCAAGAAAGTAGTTGTCTCAACACATATGCTCTCTAAGAGTGAACTTTGTAGGGATTTGAGAAATATCTCATTCTTGATTATATTTCAATGTCGAGTAGTTGCTTTTGAGTTGAATATGGCTTGCACATTTACTACAAATGTTGTACAAGATCTGATACATTGACATAAAATAATAACGTCCCAATTCATGACCAAATATCTTTTCATTTGTTTCTTTGGGATGAAAAAGGTCCTCTTTAGGATTTAAAGATCAAACAACGTTTAGAGTACTAAGCCGAAATACTTCACTAGTTTCTTAACATATTCGAATTGAAGAGTTATTATTATGAAAATTAGGGTTTTCTCTCTGCGGCTTTCTCTCTTCTGCTAGAGTTTTTATATCGCTAAAGTTTTGGAGAGGGGGATGAGTGCTCTTCTAAGCATGCTCTCCCCCTCTTCGGTTAATTTCCTCCTTGTTGCTGTTGAATTCGGTCTTTGTTGGGGCTCCTCTACCGAATCTGTCCATCGTCTAGCTGAGTGTGAAGATTCGTCATGAGATAGTCCTTCTTCAGGTCATGGTTTAGCTACTTTTTTCCTTGTATTTTATGGTGTCAGACTCAGTCTGACTTTGGTGTCAGATTTAGTCTGGCTTAGTGTCAAATTTAGTCTGGCTTAGATACACATCTATTGCGTTTTAGGTCCTCTCATTTAGGTCTAGTTTGGTTGTAAGCGGTACGCGAGCTATGCTTAATAAGAAGTTGACTGTAGGAATTTTATTCTCACAAAGTCTAGGTTTTGTGAGGGCTATCCCCTGGTTGTTTCATTAGTTGTTATATATGTCATTACGTTGATATATAATATTGCGGCAGTTTCTTTTCAAAAAAAACATATTTGAATTGATGGATCCATTAGAAATGTACTCGATCTATAGTCTGAGACAATATTTCATTTTTTTTTTTTTGGAACTTTCATTTCAAAGTCTTTGTTCAAACATTTTTCAACATTAATGATCTCTTCAAGATTCCATATTAAACGCATATCATTGCTACAATGCCAAAATAGGATTATTTCAAATCTTTCTTTGATAAAGGTATTTACTTTTTTTTGATACCGCAATTTCTTTTTATCAAGTGTGGTAAGAGTGAACCTTACTTATGTAGAAGTAAGGGCACTATCATTTGACTTTCTTGATTATTATCAAGATTAATGTATCAAATGATACCTTTATGTATAAAAAAACTCATTAATGTCATTTGACCCTATTTTTGTAAGAGAGAGAGAGAGAGAGAGATGGGCCCAACAAGAGTAGAAAAGAGAGAACCCTAAGAAGAAATGGGAGAAATAGTGAATAAATGATACCGGTGTTGAGACTCAAACTATGGTTAGAAAGACCAAGGTTCAAGTGTCTTTACCACTAGGCTAACCAGTATTGGTTGATAAGGTATTTACTAATACGATTGTACTGCAATTTGATTGAGCACATGATTTCTTGGACCATTTCTTATTTCTTCATGCAATTTAAACTCTTTAGGAAGTTACTGCTTCAAGAAATTTGAATCCTTCAGAGAACCTCGTTACTTCGGGCAATTAAAATCCTTCAAGGAACCCTATGCTTTAAGCAATATATATCTTTTAGAGAACCTTATGTTTCAGAAAACCTTTTGCGAGTATCATATAAATTTTAGTATCTAAAGTAGGGATAAAAATGGGGAAGGTATGGGACGGGTTTCATGATCACCATCTCTGCCCCAGTCTATTACTGCACACCCCGTACCCACCCCGTCCCCGATTATATCACCTCATGCTCTATCCCATACCCGCCCCTATTGGGGATGAGGATTCTCCAAAACCTGAATCTACCTCGAAAATAACCAATAAATATATCTTTTCAATGGACATGTATGTTGCATTTATATATTTCATATCCGGTCGGTGACGTTTGGTGTATGTTTTCTTTGAATTTACGTTTCTTGTCCGATTTTTTTTGCACCATCGTCCACACATCAAAACATATTGTGTGGTATCATGATCAATCATTTCATGTTTAAAATAGGAAACATAATATGGACTCATAACACTGAGGCATAATATAAATGCAAACATACTAGTAATGATTATAAGAAATAAGAAGAGTGTCAGAGAGACAAGTTAGCACAACGAATGTGATCTAAGAGTTTGTTTTCCAAAAAACGAGCGATAGTCTCAGGAATACAAATAAGATAGACATAATTTTAAGATAGGTGCAACTTTCATAATAAAAGATAGAGTATATGATGCATTAAACATATTAATTTTTTCTTCTCAGTCCTCTTTTTTCGTTAAAATTTCAATAACGCCATGGATACTTTTTTTTTCTTCTGATATAAACGCCATGAATACTTAATTATAAGACCTTAGTTTAAAATTTCCATTCTTACTTTATCATTTTTCATATGTGTTTATTACTATTCCACGCAACCACAACTCTGTCAATATTGAAAAACAAAATTATTAGGCATCTTTGTTTTGTTTATTAAATATTGTTTAATTACGTCTCACTTTAAAATTTTCAATTATATTTGAGTAAATTGAAAATGTATGTTTATAAGTTTCATAGATTTAAAAATATGATCATCTTTTCTTCTTCAAAAAAAAATATGATCTTTTGTCTTAATTTTAAAGGTGTAACTGCTTTTTCTGTCAAAAAAAAAAAGAAAAAGAAAAGTGTAACTGTTTTTTTTTTTATATACTATTTACGAATTTCATTATTCATCAATATTAGCTACAATGTTATTCGGAGAGTAATAAATCTACAACATTCCAAACCTGACCAGTATAAGAATGATCATTTCTAGTTATATTATGTGCTACCCTATTCAAGTATCTACTGATATAAGAGATTGTCAAATAAACTAATCCCAATTTGTTGGCACATAGACAAACAAACAAAAATAATTTATTCTTCTAAAAAAATCTTTTGAGTACGTGCTATATACAAAGTTGCAAGGACAGTTTGATACTTCCAACTAGGGTACAATAGCATGAATACAGGGTTTGATCCAAAATGTCTTATCCATAGTGACTTGCTTACCTTAATTTGTTTCGTTAACGAGTCGCGTGCTAAAATGTGTTACGCACGTGTTGCATGTGTGCTTGCCTGTATTTCTTTAGTTAAATGGGGATGATACAACGTATGTATGAAAATATACATGTGTTAAAAGATGAACTTATGAGGAATTAAACACATTCACAAATTTCGTAGTTTGCGCAACATTCAGTGAATTTGATTAATTTAAAACTGGATCAGTGCTAGCTGCCTGCCGAGTTGGGTTGGTGATAAATATAAAGTTGTGGCCCTACGCAACTTTATCGACATTAAATCGCACGTGAAAATATGTAGAACTAGTTTTATATATAGTAAACGTTGTGTACATCAGATATTTATAGTGTCGTTCTCATGTTTGAAATCGTTTTTTATTTCTAATTTTAATTTTTAAAATAGCAAATATTCACTGCATTTTTTTTAATAAAAGAATTGGCCTAATTTTATATATCTCTATCGAATGATTGTTGTGTGGACCTACGATCGTCATAACGACGAGACTAAACTAATCAGAGTAAGTTGGGAGATAAAATCGGATGTACACATACGCTGACACAAAATCAGACACACCTGGTATATAAACTAACTATTACTAAATTACACTTGCACTAAAACTACCGTCTACACCAGTACTACCATACTACAACGACCCTTATGAACCTGGGCTTCTGGACCTCCCTTCCGCGGTAGCTCGCGCCATCTTCCAGATCTGAACTGCCCGAGGCACCCCACATTCTCTTAAGCTCTAATTGAGCTGACAGCGATCCGACAGTTACCTCCCACGGCAACCGCATCTTTATGGGTGACGGCGGCAAGACCCGATAGGACGGGATCAAATGCTCACTGAAAACGGTGATGTATCGGTCAGAGCATCCAACGAAGCCACTGCCAGCGCTCAACGGACCCTGACGCCTCAAGACCCACTGCTAGTCCAGGTAGAC
>JAYMSW010003920.1:0-11593 GCA_036897725.1 Erodium texanum
ATTCACAGTATGTAGATAATCTGGAGCATCGAATAAGCATTGATAAAACTTGTTTAGAGACAAGGCATTTAGCAAGAACCTGAATAGAACATCTTCAGATTTCCCCTTGTTGTCAACACCAAAAGCAATCAAGCACTACATTTCTCTCTTAGTAGTGTCCATCTTCCCAGCCACACCTTTTATGAGTAATTTCTTAGATTCATATCTCCTCATCAGATTATAGGTAGTCTGTTCAATCCTTAGACAAGGAGCAGTAGCCAGAGCAAGAATCACGTCCCACTGAACATTTTTACCAATAAGCAGCTCATAAGTATCCACCCAATGCTTCACATAATCATTTCCCACTACCTCCCCTTCTAATACAACCTTATCCTCAAAATTATGACGACAACAAATAACTCCACTCCCTCTTTCATAATTTATATACTTCATGCATAATACTGTGATAACACTCACCAAGGCGTACTCCTAAATAGTTAAGATCAGAGATATAATGATCATTTAAGAGTGTAAGGGATGATATACCCAGATCCCATCTTTCTTTAGCAATCCACATGAAACCCAAAGCATATTTAATACATCTTGTACCTTCTTGTAACCATAATTCTGCTGCAAACTCAGAACCCATAATACCAGTAGCCATTAGAACCTTGTGGACAATAATCATCAACAATTTCTGATCCTTTTCATGACAAGCATTAAGAGACTTTTCAGCATAGACACATGAACTTGCACACTCCACAAACATCTTGGTAGCTTTAATGCTCAACTTAAAGTCATCCTCCATTTTTAAATGCTTGACCACATCATAAACCACTAATGCCTTTATAAGAACCCTTGTATTTGAGTACTGGTTGTTGTATTACTTAGCTTCCTTACTATTCTCACAAGTACGAGCTCCAATAGCTCCAACAATGTTTGGAGAGTTAGCATTTTCAACCTTGCTCCAAAAGCCCATTATAATAGTTATGCTTCCTACAGATTTAGCCCAAAAATTTACATACTCAGATGATACCTTTGAGTTCTTCCCTCTACCCAAGCTCTTACTAGTTGGCACTTCATGACTATACATGTAAACCCATCTACGAAAATCCTCACAACCATGACCAAGTTGTTCCCCTATTCCCCACTCGTCAGGTTTCACAAAGCTTGAGACAAAATCATAATATGAATTGCAATCACCAACTAGCCATGTATGTTGCATCATTTTTAGATAGCTTTGTGGTTTGAGCAACTAATAAGCCTTATACCATTTCTTCTCAAAGCCATAATCATCTGCGGTTTAGGCCATATATACCCATTGGAACTAAAAACCTATAACCTATATTTCCAGACCAGCAAAATTCCAAAATGAACTATACTTAGTCTCATAACAATAGAGATTAATACTACTCCCACACAAAAACACCAAAACACATCATCAAGGCTTGAAATTGTTCCAATACCAGTTGGTCAAATATCCATACCCTTGTTTCGTAATTGTAAAACTTGAGAGAAATTTGAGAATTCAAAGGACACTAATACAATATTATTTCAAGGGAAATGATACAGAATTACCTCATTGCTCCCCTCAAAAACTTTCTATGGGATTACATCAAACAAAATGTATTCCTCAGCCTCATGTGAGCCCTCTTCGTTCCCCACCTCCTCTCGATGCTCGAATTCCTCAAATAAGCCAGTAAGACCCTCTAAGTACTTTTTGTAGTCATTGTTATCTGGCATGACTCCATGAAGGCTCTGAGTATTCCATAAAACGGAATCCATACTTCTCAGCTCGTCCATTTCCTTCAGGTGTTGCTTCTCCTTTGCTGCTGTAATTTTCTCATACCGTTCCAAGTTTGGAACTAGTGCCTCGCAGCTCTCGGTCCAGTCATGTCCGACCCTTGAGAGATCGTCCTTCATCAACGCAAACTGCAGTTCCATGTCCTGCATATGGGCAAAACACCACTTAAGTGCCTCCAATTTTGCTTGCCGCTTAGCTTCCAGTTTCACTTGCGTTGTTTCTCGGCCTCCAATGCTTCTCTGACCTCATACTCACGTTCTCGCCAAACATTGAGGCAATCTATGATGGTATTCAATTCCACTTTGAGATGATATGTCTCATACCACCAGGGAACTTTTACAAGCTCCTTCCGCTTCCTCCCCAAATATGTAATTAGTTCCTCATGTCTCAAGTAGTATCATTCGATTTCCTTCACCATCCACTCGATTTGTGGAATCGGTTCCGACATCGCCATTGTCGTGGGATCGTAGGCTGCTGATACCAATGTTAGCAACACAAAATGCTGTGAACTAGAAAATACTTGATTCAACTAAGAAGAGTTTGATTATAGACTTAATATTGACAAAAGCTTAAAGAGGACACTAAAATACAACGATAAAGCTCAACCCTTCCTCCAAGGAATTGAGGTGCCTGCTACAGGTCTTTAACATCAGAAATTGGTTAACCCAAGAAATGAAGAAGACAATGAATATATGGAGAATATGTGAGTGGTCCCAATAGCTGTTGCTCTCCATGATTCTCCTCCACTGTAGTTGTCGTTAAGGACTTACAGGACCACCGATGACAGAGATGAAGGCCACGCGTCCTCAAGGCTCCCATTTCTGATTGACAACCAACGACATCGTTTCGCTGCTTTGCCTTAATCCCGAACGTTACGTTTTGCTCAATAGATTTAGGATTGCTGACATTGCACCCCTCTTCAAGAAGACTTGTCCTCAAGTCTGTGATAAATTAGGCAAGCAAGCTACCAACATCTTTAGATAATGTCTGATTCCCATGCAACAGGTTCAACATCAAATACTCAGAGGACAAAGGCTTGACCATATAGCCTTGCCTTATCATTTTGCAAACAATTTCAGCCTCCTCATGCTGCTTGCGAGTTGATGGCATCTTAGATCTTAATACCTACTATCCTTCATTAGTTCCACCCTTTAGGTTTACTACAACTTCACCATCAGCCTTCAAATATGAATTTACCAGCCATATTTTTAAGGTTCGTATTGTTGCTGTCGTCCCTTGTTGTGTCCCCAGATCAATTATAATCAACTCCCAAACTATGAGTAGTTCCATAAGAGAATCTCCACCTTGATAATGGAATTCCAAGCAAGTGCTACAATAGTAATCTGCTTATACCTCTTCTTCACCCTTGAGCATTGAGTTGAGTCCTTAGATTCATAAATTAAGGTACTGAATGTATCTTGAGTGTGCTTAAAATCATAATTCCCATTTCCCCCCCATTTCCTATAATACCCAATTCCCATTTTCTTGCACATTCATGTCGCCACCTTCGCCCATACTGGATTTATAAGCTCCAACAATGACACCCTTCAATTGATGATCTGTAACAAAGTGCATCCATAATGCTTCCTTAATTATGACCTTCTTCACATGTATTTCAAAACCAATATTACCATAGACATGTGCCAATTTATGGAAACACTCACAACTTCAGATGTGGGTTTCAACATTTTTTTAACTAGTTGCACTTACCCATTCAGTTGATCGGATCTCCCAATGACACCTCTATTGATATGTAATCGAGCATCATTAAAATTCACAATATGTAGATAACTTGGAGCATCGAAGAAGCAGTGATAAAACTTGTTCAGAGACAAGGCATTTAGCAAGAACCTGAATAGAACATCTTCAGATTTCCCCTTGTTGTCAACACCAAAAGCAATCAAGCATTGCATTGCTCTCTTAGTAGTGTCCATCTCCCCGGCCACACCTTTTATGAGTAATTTCTTAGATTCATATCTCCTCATCAGATTATAGGTAGTCTGTTCAATCCTTAGACAAGGAGTAGTAGCCAGAGCAAGAATCACGTCCCACTGAACATTTTTACCAATAAGCAGCTCATAAGTATCAACCCAATGCTTCACATAATCATTTCCCATTACCTCCCTTTCTAATACAACCTTATCCTCAAGATTCTGACAAAAACAACAACTCTACTCCCTCCTTCATAATTTATATACTTCATGCATAATACTGTGATAACACTCACCAAGGTGTACTCTTTAAACAGTTAAGACTAGAGACATAATGACCATTTAAGAGCGTAAGAGTGATATACCCAGATCCCATCTTTCTTTAGCACCCATAATACCAGTGGCCAACATAACTTTGTGGACAATAATCATCAACAACTTCTGATCCTTTTCATGACAAGCATTAAGAGACTTTTCAGCATAGGCACATGAACTCGTACCTGAACTCCCACACTCCACAAACATCTTGGTAGCTTTAATGCTCAACCTAAACTCACCCTCCATTTTTAAATGTTTAACAACATCACAAACCACTAATGCCTTTTAAGAACCCTTGAATTTGAGCACTGGTTTTTGTATTTCTTAGCTTCCTTAATATTCTCACAAGTACCAATAGCTCCAACAATGTTTGGAGAGTTACCATTTTCAACCTTGCTCCAAAAGCCCCTTGTAGTAGTTTTGCTTCCTATAGATTTAGCCCAGACATTTACATACTCAGATGATACCTTTAAGTTCTTCCATCTACCCAACCTCTAACTAGCTGGCTCTTCATGACTATACATGTAAACCCATCTACGAACATCCTCACAACCATGACCAAGTTTTTCACCCATTCCCCGTTCGTCAGGTTTTACAAAGCTTGAGACAAAATCATAATATGAATTATAGTCACCAACTAGCTATGTATGTTGCATTCTTTTTAGATAGATTTGTGGTTTGAACAACTGATATGCCTTATACCATTTCTCCTCCACCGTAGAAATCGGCTAACTCTAGAAATGAAGAAGACGATGAATATATAGAGAATATGTGAGTGGTCCCACTAGCTGCTGCTCTCCACGATTCTCCTCCACCGTAGTTGTCGTTGAGGACATGCAAGACCACCGATGACAGAGATGAAGGCCATGCGTCCTCAAGGCTCCCATTTCAGATTGACATCCAACGACATCGTTTCGCTCCTTTGCATTAATCCCGAGCATTGCGTTTTGCTCCATAGATTTAGGATTGCTCACAATCCATTTCTAGTGCACGAACTCGCAGAACGCGAAATCCGCCGGAGCAATATGCAATTCACGTCCAATTTCAAAGATGCACAAAGAAGAGGGTTTAGGTTAATTTGGGGAAAATTTAGACTCTAGGGTAATTTGGGGAGAATTTAGGGTTTGGGGTCATTTTAGAGTTTGGGTATTTATAGGTTTTGAGCAATTTTAAGATTTGTGTAACTTTAGTTTTTTTTTTGTAATTTTAGAGTTCATAAATGTTTTTTTAAATAATTATTTTATAAATTTAAATGTGGGGTATAGTGTAGGGTCGTTTTAGGGTTTGGGTTTCTATGTGTGGTTTGAGGGTTTGAGTTTAGGGTTTGATGGTTTCAATTTAGGGTTTGATGTTCGAGGGTATTTTGGTCATTTCCAAAAAATGAATAGTAAACTGACATAATTTTTAACAGATTTGGTAACGGTACAATGAACTGAAAGTTCGAGATGTCGTCAAAGTAAATTGAAAGTTCGGGGGTATTAAGTGAAACTGACACATAGTTCAGAGGAGTCGGCGTAATTAACCCTAACACTTATACTAAATAAACAGAGATCGTTAATTTTTTTTAGTACAGTTATTGCATGTGTTATTTTAATTCCTAAACTACCGGTCAACTCCACTTCACAGTACACATTTCCTCCTCCCAATTATTGGTGCATATTTGATATCTTTTCTCTCTTAAGACTGACTAACAAGTATACGATCAACAATAGTTAGATTAGAGGAATAACAAATGTAACAAATATGTGACTCTTGAGCTTCGTGTGGATGAAGATCATGAGATGTTTGCTCTAGATGCTTTGTTCGTCATCGTGTTTCAATCTTGATCAACTTGACAAAATCTAGACCTTTTGTGAATGTTTATCGAATAATGCTGATAAATGACAAAAAACTCTAGAAAAGATGCCTTGCGATCTCTATTAAAGCAGAATTAGTTACTCACAAATATGTGATGCACAATGTTCCTCCACATTTCACCTACCGGACTTGAAAGAGAAATGACTCATGTTGTATGTAGTTTTGTGTGGGAAGAAGAGTTATGCGCATGTGAGGATGGGAGAGCCAAAGGTTGCTTTCTGAATTAAAAAAATTTACAAGTGCAAGTCACATGATTAGAAAAATAAAATATTGAAATCATCGTTCATCTTATTAAAAATGTCACATGAAAATGAACGAATAATACATATGTCAAACAAGATTGATATGCTCAAACACAAATCAACCATGATTTATGCGATTAATACTCGGATTGGTCTTGGAGTACGCATATTGTTCGAGTTATAGTAACTAACTAGGAAAATTCATTGCGCTTTGCGCGATGGTTAATAATTATGATTCATTTATTTTAATGTATCGTTAGAACTTGTTTTTATCGTGTTGTTCTAAGATAAGGAGTGTATGGTTTGAATATAGAAAAATTATAATTAGTTTCATGGACATAAAAACTTCCAATACAATATGAAGTATCAATTACATCGATATTGATGTAGTTTTAATATAAGACAAATTTTAGATAGTTTCATGTACATCCAATACTTATGAAGTATCAATTGCGTCTATATTTATGTAGTTATAATATAAGATAAATTTTAATCAATTTCTTGTACATGGAAACTTTTAACACGAGTCATTATGAACATCAATTACCTATACTGATGTAACCATAACATAAGATAAATTATTTAGCAATAGTCCTAAACCTGCCACATGGATTATTAGGACTAATACATCCACGACTTGACTGTACTCGCATTTACCTAACTCACAAACCAAACCAAACCAAACCAAACCAAAAGTAATAGGAAAAACATCAGCATGTTATTGAATTCTATTTCAAAAAACAACTCTACAATATCTCATGCCAATATATATTAACACACATATGCACAAAACATGGTTGTAAAATACTTGCATTACACAAAACAAAGCCAAGACTCAAGGAGAACAAAGCAAGACGCAATGAGGAGAAACAATACTAAACCAGTTACAGAAGAAAAACAGTGAGCTTAAGGAACAGAAGAAAGATCATATAAATCAGATGCACAAGAAACACACAAAGCTACTATTAAAATTGTTTTATATTCTACAACCAACATGAATAGCCCAAGAAATGAACAAAATTAGAGATTAATAAAAATTAATGACATAATATTATTCAAAACCTCTAAAAGATATTCATCACTCTCCGAATCATCTTCAAACTCATCAATGTCATCTCTATTGAATACTACATCAAGAGAAACATATTCTATAGCTAGGTTTTTAAAAAGAAAAAATGACAGTTCAAAAAAAATTATCAAGAGCATTTCGGGAGGAACTATCCAAACATTACTCATAAGCATTCATGTACAATCAGATTCAGAAATAAACCAATTCACATCAATTTTCATTACCCCAATTAGCAATTTAAGGCATAGAAACACACCCAACACAACAAATGAAAGGTAAAGTTGGAATCTTCAAATGAAAGGGTGCGATTTTGCCAAACTCGGATTAGGAGGATAATTTGTTATAACATGAGGCATTGCTAGAGATCCATAAAACCTACAAAACTGATAATGTTGCTCCCTATGGCATCAGAATCTATATATATTTAACTGATGAAGTTAAAGAGATAGGACTTAGGATTAAAAAGATTAGTAATAAATGATGGAAATAAAGATATACGTATGTTGGAAGAAACCAAAAATGGACTCTCCTCTTGTTACATAGAAGTAACAATTCTTGGATTTCATGAAGCTACATTAGCCTTTTAAGCATCCTCTTTACATAAATATACCAATTCGGAAACAAAATAAGTGGTACAACAAGATAATCAGGTCGAAGGAGAATGGGTCAAATCCAGTAATCATACACAAAAGTTTACCCAAATGAAACCCTATTCAATAATGATAGAATGGAAACATAAAAAACCCAAATTCCGCAATCCAATTGAACCAAAAGCTGAAGGATCTAGAAATTGAAATCCACAAAATCAACCAATTCAAAACGTCACTCTCTTCCAAATCTGTATAGAAACAAACTATATACAAATGAACAAAGATAGATTGATACATAAATAAATGTTTACTCAGAATTGTAAATGCTTACAAAGATTAAAAAACAACTTGAAAATTTGAGGCCTTTATTGGAGAAGAAGGAATGGGTAAAACAGACAATCTATGTTGTAGAATGTAAAAAAAAAATGAAGAGATTAAGTGGAGATGAAGAGGTGCAATTGAAAAGGTACAAAAGAAACGAATTGGTTCAGGATTCATAACTATAATTTTCCATCTGTTAACAAAAAATCAGAGAAAAAAGAAAAGCTAAAAGTAAGAATAATAGGAAACACATGTAAGCCACTTAAGATATCCCATTATATACATAGATATAGATAGATGGTTCACCGCATACAGTTAGCATTAAAAAAAAATAACGGTAAGATGTAGGATATATGGACAACTTTTGCCAGCTAAGTTATACATGGGCTATGGTCTTGGAATTCTGTTTGGGCCCAGTGTAATACTCTTTCGGCCCAAGCATGTAGAGGTTTTCATTAACAGGTATATATATATGATCTTCTCTTTCACAGAAAAATGCCACCACTGAGTTGGGACACTGAGACTGACAGCAGCAACGGAGACGGAGGTCAACCAGATATGTATGCTTCTTCTCTCGTACTCGCATTTTCTCATGAATTTGGGTGCAATTCTAATTTTATCTGATATGTTTTTGGTGGAAAATGATTTGCCGAGCTTGGGTCAGCCCCGGATATGGAAACGAATAGCTATTTCTTCTCAATTTTTGGGTTTGGAATCTTCTTTTTGGAGCATAGCCAAAACTGGAGATTGTGTGTTGCGGAAATGGGGATTTAGCATTTCTCATGGCAAAGTTTTCCCCCTTTTTTTTACCTCACTGATTTACTTGGCTAGTTTTATTTATACAAAATGCCCAATTGGCCCTTTGTCTTTGAGCTCTGATTGTTTCTTCTTACAAAGAAAACGATTACTCTATTCTGAACTTGTTACCCTGGTGATCAAGATGTCACATTGGCTTCTACTTTGTACTGCTTAGACAAAGATTCTTTCTTTTTTGTCCAAGTCAATATAGGAATATAGAGATGTGTTTGTGTATTGAATGAATATAGAGGTATGAGTACATGCTATATATAGGACATGAGAACTATATCTTCAAGGTTTATCATATACAAGGATAATGCTAACTTCAAGTGTTTGAAATGTTGTTATCACTAGCTAGATGTATTTGAAATCTTCAAGTATTTGAAATGTTGTTATCACTAGCTGGATCATGTTGGATGACATCTATTATTGATAGTCCATCTGAGGATACCTCCCACGCATAGGAGTCTTTAAACACTGTAAAGTAGAAGTATGGTTCATGATATATTTTTCTCATTTACTGACTTGATATGGCAGGTGACAGGTATTGATTTCTAAGCAATTCTTGTTTCAACAACAGATGCTCGCAAAAGCCTGCTACTAGAGCATACAGTGAGCACTAATAAATCTAGTTGCTAATTAATTCAACAAGTTGCATGTTGGAAAGCAAGAGCATAGTTATGTTTGACTGTCTGAAGTTACATCTCTGACCATTATTTTTAAAAGATTTCTAGCTAACCAACTCTTGAATCGTGCATTGCTATATGCGGTTTCAAGGGGATGGACTTGATTATTTGCCATTTTCTGATGGTTACTTTGAGACTGCAACCATGAGTTTAATGTGTTAATAAACCTAAAAACCATGTCTTTTTTCTCCTCCAATAATAAGAAAATTGTGACTTTATTATATAGGATTTGAACTTGATTGGAACTATTTTTGGGGTTTCAGGTGCAAGAGTACTCCAACAGAAGGACAGAACTATAGTCTGCCTCAGTTCAGGTATCCATGGTAACAAATGAAGTTTGTTATCACCTTTCTACACATAATCATGTTTAGCGCATAGTAGAACAATGGAAAGCATCAAGCATTTCCCTAGTTGTATTTGGCCTTTCAGTCACTTGGAGAAATTTGATTTTTGAATGTTTTTTTTTTCTTACAAGGAATGGATATTGTTCCAGTGGCAGTGACTGCTAATAGCCTTGCAAAGGAAATGTCTGGAAGCTCTATCAAGGAATTGTTAACAGGTTTGTTTACTTTACCAGCTTATGTTGATCATGCTTATGGATGGGCAAAGCTAAATTAGGTTGAAGAAGATGATAATTATATCAAGACTAGAATAACCTAGGTCAAAGGAGAATGGGTATAAAGAAACTCTTAGCTCATGTAACTCCATTTTCTTGATTATAGGTATCATGTCTTGTGGTGCATGGAAGGAGTTTGAGGTGCTCTCTTTAAAAGCAAGATATCATGTCTAATAGATTTTATCCTCCACACTATTAAGCTATTGCTATTATCAAAGTTGTTTTTTCACATTCTCTTTAAACACTGGAAGCATGAGTCTAAGCATTTTGCTCATATTATTCTTTGATTGAACCCAATCTGAAGAATGTATATTGAGATGCAAATACAATCTGTTAGAGAAACTTAGATTTACAATAGTAACCAAAACTTCATATAAAAACCATCGACAACAAAATTTCTCAGTATTACCTGTATTTTCCAGCTTCGCGAAAAGCTTGGGAGTTGATTTACTACCCTCACAGTATCTACAAATCTTTGCCTTCCTCAACATTTTCTTTCCCCGTCTGTATATTCATGTCGATGCAGCCATGTCATGATCTTGTACGTTACTTTTGCTTTTAGATCCTCTTGAGCTCATCTAGGGTAGAAGGAACTGTAGGAAACATTGGCAAGCGACCCAGAATTAGGAGGATTCAAGGGATGATAATCTTTCTCATTTGCATCATTAAGCTCCATGGTTCTCTCATCCATGAATGGAGGATTTGTGGGTGCAGGGAGCTGCTCGTCTTTCTTTCTTAGCCATTGCAGCGCTTTTGACATCGATGGTCTCAGTGATGGACTCTCTTGAGTGCACAGGAGCCCAATGTGCATCACTCTCAGAACCTCGTTCTTGATGCTGCTGTCATGGTAGTAATCTTGTAACATAATGTTTGAGTCGAATAGTTCATCAGCAGTTCCTAACTGGAAATGCTTCCATGCCTGTTTCATACCAAAATAACTGTAACTACCATGTTCCAAAAGGAAATTAAAAACAACACAAGAACTTCTGAGAAACATACAATGGTGACTAGGCTGTCTGAGAATTCTGTGTTCTTGCTCCTGTTGTTCTGCCTTCCTGTCACAATCTCTAACAGAAGAACACCAAAGCTGTACACATCTGCTTTCTCTGTTAACTGGCCATGAGCTAGGTATTCTGGTGCCATGTAACCTCTGTGGATTCATACAAACTGTAAGAATTTGCTAGATCTGATTGTTTTATGCAGAAAGAGAGGATTGATTGCTTACAGGGTTCCAGCTATAGCTGTGCTGATATGACTCTTGTCATCATCAAAAGACCGAGCCAATCCAAAATCAGCTATCTTTGCACCAAGCTTCATATCCAACAAGATGTTACTGGCTTTTATATCTCTGTGAATGATTCTGATATTCGCATTCTCGTGCA
>JAYMSW010003921.1:0-11593 GCA_036897725.1 Erodium texanum
AACAACTTAGACAACGAATTTTGATTCGACGTGTAAGATCTTGACTTAGACGACGAGTTATACTATTCGTCGTCCAAGCTCTTGGTCCACGAGGTTTGGGCGACGAACTTTGGACGACGAATTGATTCGTGGTCCAAGACTTGGCCGACGAATTTTGTAGCTCAAGCGACGACTCAGTTTCGTGATCCAAGTTCAGATCTGTAGTAGTGACACGTGATGAAAGTATTTTGATTAGTTAATTATAATAGTTTACGTGAAGAAATCAAATCATCTGTTATATAAAATATCAAGTGACGAAACCAGAATATTTATGTCAATATAATATTTTACTAGACGAAAATAAATACTTTATTATGTTCATCTTTACAACCATAATTAGAAACTGTTAGGTCGGTTGATTTTATATACTAACAACACGCTTACATGATAGTGCTTCAATTATAGATCGACTGTCACACTTTGTCTCATTGATAAATTTTTTTTTTTTTTTTGATAAACTCATTGATAATGTTGTTAGAGATGGAACAAAAACGTGTTGAATTTAATTATTATTAGAATAAATGATAGCTTTCACATTCATCGAAATAATCCATAATAATCCCACGTAGAGCTTCCCACGTTGTAGCGTGTCGGAGGCTTGGTGCATGGAAGATTGAGGTGGAGAGATACGGTGCTTCGCCGTGCATGGTTCTTGCTGTGTCTGTCGATCGTAGCCGTGAATCAGAAATAACAATAAGGATTTGGTCTATAGTTTTAAATTAAATCGAGTTGATGGATTTGGTTTTACTTAATTTGTCGGCTCACTTTAAGTATATATAATAAAGTTTGATTTCAATGAACTTTAGGTCAAGTTTATGGAATGAATGTGCATAATATAGTTGAGCTCGTACATTACTTGATTAAATCAATACATCTGTTAAATTAACTTACTTTAGAAAATATTAGGTCTAACTAAATTTAATTAGTTATTTTGGAACATGACATACACCATATAAATAACTAAAATATCATCCTTCATGAATTATATAAGTATAACTTCTTGCTTGAACATTTAAAGGAACCCTTTACTATCATTAATTATCGTATATTAACAATTAGTTTCTAAACCTTTTAAAAAATTAATTACGAAGCGATAATAAACTATCAAAAAAATTTAAAATATCATAAATATTATTTAAATAAATAATGAAAAAACAAAACCTTATTTGTCCGACTAATCAAGCACACGAGATCAGGATTCGAGTCCCCAGCATGTGAGTGTTAGTATCATAATTTGTATAATGTTTGTTAATGTTTTCTTGTAGTATGCCTCTAGTATATATTGACCTTAAAAGTATGTAATTTCGATATAATATACGATCATCAAACGATATATACAATATTTTCAAAAAAATAAATAAATAAATAAACAAAAAAGAATTAAAATCATAGCTAAGTTTGCTCGAGTTCATTTAGGCCGCCTGGACAATCATACTCGTTGTAAAAAAAAAACCCTAACAAATAAAATAATATTATTTTAAAATTGTCATCAAACTGAGAAAAAGTTATTTTTATTGTTTTAGATATAAAATAACAGTTTTTAATAGTTTATTCTAATTCCACAATTAATTTTGAAGGTTTACAAAAGTCAGATTGGTACAAAAGAATTGATGATATAGTATGGATGAGTTATGGTAATGATCCCTTTTATTTTTAAAGAAAATAGTACATATACTCCAAAATATTTTAGGCTCATGTTCCAAATAAAATAAAATAATAGTTAGGCTCTGGTGGGCTAGGAATATCCAGCGTTGCAGGGAATTACAGCCTAGCCCAACTGGGTCCAACAAAAATTGAGAGGGGTATTATTGTCTTTTCTTAAGCTTCTCTTAAATGTTTGATCTGAAAAAAAAGAAAAATCAAAATCAAAATTCAGGTAACCTGAAATGGTGGGATAAAACCAGATACAAGGAAACAACATATTTCAGTCATCTTTCCCGCAAAAAACGGAAGCAACACATCATCCAAATCCATCGACGAAGAACCAAATCGCTCTATCTCGATTCCTCGATCCTCTTCTCTTTCAAACCCTAGCTTCTCTCGCTTCCTCTCCCGATTTCCCCCAATTTGTCCGATCCAGTTTCGTCCAGATTCTCTCCCGAAACCGCAATTCGATCCTCTTCCTGTTCATTAATCGTCTGATTTTCGAATTCTATCGGAGAATCGTGCGTTACGGTGGTGGTGACTAGGAGATGCGTGTAGGGGAGGCAGATCGGGGTTGATGGTCGCCGGACGCAGATGGAAAGGGGGTGGCGCCTCGATTTGAATGCTGATTCCGGCGAGATTTACAGTCATGTCCGTCTGGAAAACGAGGAAGACGCGGTGGATCTCGTAGATCGGGTGCTTTATAGCAGAGATAGTAATGGTCATGCATATGGATATGCTAATGGTAATGGTGTTTGTAAACCTCCTAAGCTTGTGCCGGTTTCGTTCTTATCGACCGATTCGTCTGCTACTGCTCCCCCTCCTCTCGGATTTATTGAACATCCTGTCTCCAGATACGATACCCTCGCCGGCGTTGCCATCAAGTACGGCGTCGAGGTAATTTTTTTGTTTTTATTTTATTTTTATATATGCGTATCGGCGTATGTGTAATGTATCTACTACTGGACATTTATTTGAAATTTATGGTGGGAAATATTCTGAAATTTTGATATCATCATCGTCATTTTCATCACCATCTGTCAGATTTTTGGCTGAACTCCCTGTGGAAATAAAAAAAAGAAGAAAATGGGAGACACGTTTTTTTTTCTTTCTTTTCATTGTGGCTTTGACAGGATATAATTGTGAAAACTCACCACTTTTTTTTGTGTCTATCTGTATGTGGGTTGTCAATGTCATTATGGCTTTTGTATGCGGAAAGGAACTTGGATTTGTAGGAGAAACTAGAAAGATGCAAAATCTTAAAAGGGTAATGAAATGAAGGTTCTAGTGTAAAAACCATGTTTCCAACTTTTTTGAGATGAGAAGGGAAGAAACACGACTTACTGAATACCTTGCGAACTTCCCTGAGTTTTAGCAATTGCAATGGAGTTGTTGCCATGTCTTCTAATTTATCATGTGTATCCTTAGCTAGTATGCTAATTTACCAATTGAGGGTAAGTGGTAAAACCTCATGTGTGTTAAGGCCAAGGACGCCAAGGTCCTATATAACATGCTTGCTGATGGTAATGATATCAAATCAAAGAGTAGCTAGATTCACACCCTATTGCCCATATTACATGCATTATGTGTTTCATCGGAATTGGACCTACCAAGTAGGAGCACAAGTATTTTTACTAAATATGCTGGCATCATGATTTGTCATGTCAGTTCAGTGTTGGGTGTTAATCTCTAAGTTGGAATATCGCGTAGTTCAAATTTCTAGCTCCCTCTTTTCTCTAAACTATTTTCGCCGTTCTTTCCAGT
The DNA here is from genome assembly GCA_036897725.1 of Erodium texanum. Taxonomy (NCBI): domain Eukaryota; kingdom Viridiplantae; phylum Streptophyta; class Magnoliopsida; order Geraniales; family Geraniaceae; genus Erodium; species Erodium texanum. The sequence continues at coordinate 3,448 of JAYMSW010003921.1, forward strand.
CTGTTCAGATCATTTGATGAACTTCAATTTTACTTATTTTAATTGGGTATAAATGCTTATTCTGCATTAGGTGGCTGACATAAAAAAGATGAATGGATTGGTTTCAGACCTCCAAATGTTTGCCCTCAAGACCCTTAAGATTCCTCTACCTGGAAGGCACCCTCCGGCTGCTTGTTTGTCAAATGATTCTAATTCGCAAGGGTAATTACACTTTCCTTCCTTTTAATCACTACTACTTTTTGTTTTGTTATTCGAGTTCACACCTTGGTCTTTCATAGAGTATCACACCTAAATTTCTATGCTTAACCCAAATAAGGTGGTTTATATGAGAACCAGCATACTTCAGTTTTCTTTTTCATTTGCTAACAAATATATCAGGATCTTTGTAATACTTTCCCTGGTCCTTGTTATTTTTGTATTCCTGGTATGTTTGGTTCCAATATAATCATGCAGTTCTTTTATCTTTTCTTTCTTCACTTTTGCGTGTGGATGATTGAAGATATAAATTACTCTTGCAGCCTTGTACAGATGAATGTGTGAACAGACTTTTTAATCGTGTTTCATCGGTACTAATATACCCTAATAGGCTAATAGCATGTAGTTGTGCAAGCATTGGATAAAAATGTGATTTTTAAAATATCTTATAGGATAGATACATGTGGCTAAGGAAACCAGGGAACAAACAGGATGGAGAAAACATGGTTAGAAATGTGTATATTATTGATGATCAGAGGCTCGCCAGTTAAAGGAATTTTTATGGACTTTTGTCCATGTCTGACTCTAGATGTGAGAGTATATTATGGAAGTTAAGAATAACTGTGGCTTTAAGTATTGATTTTTAGATCCTTGAACACAGTTCAGAATAACTGTGGCTTTAAGTATTAACAATAGTTCTCTATACTTCATGTACAAAGTCTAGAATTGTTCTTCATTCTGCATATACAACAAAATCAAGTCAAGCTATACATACTTGTATATGAATTTTAGTTCTAACAAAGCTTCAGATAGGGACTGATCATACTGCCACATTTTGCAGAGAGAGCAGCTTTGCCCGGGAGAAGCATGATGATTTGCTCGGATCCTTTCAGTCACTGAAAGCACAGCCCTCCCAGAGAAAGGTATCAGCAGCCATGAGTTCTCTGCAAGGTTACTATGGGCTCAAACGATCAGAACAGAAACCCAAATCCGCAAGCTTTGACATGGGAACATTCGATCATCTAGGAAACGAAACCTCTGCAAGATTCTCATCAATAACAAACGCACCTCTGAACCACCACCGAAAATCAAGAAGCTTCGTGAATTGCCTTGATGAAAACGGCGAACCAATCGGAAACCTGCAACTTGCAGAAGCCGAAGTCAGAAGGCGCCAGAAATCAGAAAACGACTTCAGTTTCCAAACCCCGGTGAAGTTGTTGAAGGAAGAAAACAGCAGCAGCAGCAGCAGTAGTCTGATTTCACCAATTACAGGAAAAGGATTAGCTCAGAGACCTAAAGCAGCAACAAGAAACGCTTCACCAGGTGACTCTGATGTAGGCGGGTTCAACACAGCGGGTTCAGGTGAGTCAAGTTCAGGAGACGGGTTAGGTGGAGTGAAGAGATCATCAAGTACATCTAGCATACAAGATCAGGATAACGGTACATCCCTCTGGTTCGCATCGAAACTGAAGTTGAAATCAGACTTACAGGCTTTTTCAACTGCAGCTATTGCGATACCGATATTCGATGGGTTGCCGCCTATCCCTGGTAGGAAAAACAAAGCTGCTCTTGATTAGCCCAGTCCAGTTCAGTTCGGATATTCTATTTAGTTCATTGTTTTTGACCCATTAGATAGAATTGAAAGAAAATCAAAATAAACAGATTGTGAGAATATATTGGTTTCAACTTAATGTTATATATAGCTTAGGAACAGAGAATTTTGAGATTTAAATGAAATATACTCGGATCTTATCAAAATTGCTTATAATGTTCAGAGACGAGGCTGTGAATAATTTATTGCTGTAAATTTTCCCCTTTTCAATCTCATTTGGCTTCACTTAACTTTACAGTAAAACATAATTTGCAGAAAACATATTTATCTTGCAAAACAAATTTTGAGTTTGTCTGTGCCCTATAAGATATGTAACATGATTTTACCTCATTTTTTGCTGACACAGTTTACTGATCCTACATCTTGCAAAACAAAAATGATTTTGAATGTAATGTTTTTTTATTCGAATATGTTTAATTCAATATATTTGATTTAAACAACGACTTCATTGATAAAACTTGGAAATTATATAAAAAAATGTAGCTAATATTAAAGCACACCAACATCAAACATAGAAAATAAATACGTTAAATTAAAAACAAATTCTCTTACTGACCGTTACCTCCACTTGGAGTCTTCGTCAATAAGTTGATATTTGGAGTTCGACATTTTCTTACAAATTCTCTTATTGACCGTTACCTCCACTTGGAGTCCTCGTCAATAAGTTGATATTTGGAGTTCGACATTTTCTTTTATAGAAAATTGGGGATAGAGACATAGGAATTTGAGAGACAAATATGGAAGATTGAGGGTTGATGAGTGTGAAATGAAGAAGGGGACGGGGTATTTATAGAATTGTTTGATTAATTTTCGTAATTAAAAAAAGGGAGGAGACATAGCCGTTGCCGTTGCATCGGCAACGGTGCTTTGGTTTGAATGGGCTAGACACGTGGCGCAATGCCACTGAACCGCATCAATGGCCCGACCCACTTTATGGGTCAAAGGTTGGTTTGACTCGGCGCAAGTCGCAGGTGATTCAACCCATCGTCCCACCAGTGTCGTGCCTAAACGGACACAAATCAAAGTGACGCCTTGACCCGCCCGACCTGGCTGGATCAGGACGACAAAGTCCATTTATCTGGCTAGTTGGCGATTAATTCCAACTTTTACAACGATGTCCCTGCATGCTTCCCTTTCAGCTTATTGATGTGAGGGTTCATCGGCCAACAGGCCTCACTTGCCCTTTGCCCCTTCCCAAAGGTTGTTCTGAATGTATGGAATGTCGTCCGGAAGCTGATCGGATCACCTGACTTCCCAATCAGCCTCCAGCAAAGTTCCAACAATATGACGGTTACATCACCCTCAACGAAAGCCACGACCGTTCTACTGGTTCTTTGAAGCCACAGCCCAGCCCTCCTTAGGGTTGCGGGTGGCTTCAAAAACCAATAGAACGGCCGTGGCTTCGATGAGGGTGACATAACAGGCAAATGAGAAAGAGACAAAAAGTTGAAGGAGAAGTATATGTATGGTATGTTACATATAGAGAGAGGAGGAGGAAAAAGAGAAGGTTCAGAACTGAGAGTAGACAATTAAAAAAATAAAATAAATAAGATGGGCTGCACGTGGCATGTTGCTCTCACTCCTAAATATTAACATGACATGATTCATAACAACCTACGTACCAACCTATCATATATGGAACCTATGCTAAATCAACTCTACCAAATACACAAAAGTCGTATTAAATTGTTTCCGGTAATGAAGAAACTTATTTACTCTCTTTTGTACAAGAGGTTCCCCATGTTCTGGTGGCTGTCTTCCCTTTGTCTGGCAGTTGATTTTTTAAGTTAAAAAACTAATAATGGTGAAACATATATATTTAAAAAGTATCGGTCATTTTAAGTCGTCAACAAAATGTATCGATAAAGAATTTTTTTTTGTAATCTGTTACATTTCACACTTTTAAGACCATGTGACTTGCATATACAACCCATATCTTTAGAATTCCCTAAAATACCCCTCTCATAAAATAAACCCTACCTAAACTATTCAAACCTTGAATAACGAATCATAAACTGCCATCTCCCCAAATCGAACCTTAAAACTATCCTCTCCCCCAAATCGAACCCTAAACTACCCTGCCCATAAATCAGGAGGGCATAATGGTTATTTTATAAGAAGACTAACGGTGTTAGTCAGTTTACAGACAAAAAAATACATGAAGAGTTTATTTGCAAACGCAGTAAAACACGGTTAGTTATTACAAAACAAGTATTAGATCACCCCAAATATACCCCTAATTTATATATATATATATATATTTGGGGTTTGCCGCTAATGATCCCCTCAATCTTTTTGTTAATTTATTCCTAAAATCCACTTATATGGTGGCATAAATAAAGGATAAGTTTAATTTTTATTGATCATATCATGAAATTTAGTTGAATTCTTCCATTGTTACATAGAGTTTCGTAAGAGATAATTTAACACTATGATTATTATGCCATTCAATGATATATGAAAAGTTAATCGTCATTTTGTTTCACTACATATCTTGTAGTGTGCTAAAATATTATTACCATGCTATATGGAAACTAATATGATTGATAGCTCATATTGTTACTATTTTGAAAGGAGATAATACATAATTAACTTTCAAATAAGAAATGGGTTGATCATTTAAAAACGAAAATAATAATATATAAAAACTCGATTATCGAAAACATGAGGTTATAGAGTGGGAAATATGATATTAGTTTTTTTTTAAATAATTCATGAAAATAATTAAATGAGACACTCATTTTGACTTTGACACAAAAATGAATAGTTCGACCATTGAAGGTCATCGTGTAGGTTCATCCTTTCTGATATTCAATCAGCAATAATTCATTATGACATCTTAGGGCAACGATAGTGCGGTATCAGTGATAGCACGTTGACACCGATGATCGTGATGTGGTAGTACTGGTCAGTATCGGTACCGAGTCAACACCATCTCTCTACGGAGAACCCATGCAAATGACGTGCGAACCAACGGACACTTTGAGTTAGCGTCGATCCATTGGTTTTGCTTTTTGTTTTTATAAATTTGTTATTTAATCAAAAATATTAAATAAACAGTTAGCACTGGTCCTAGGGTGCTGACCATCGGTCTTGTTTTCCTCCCACACCGGTGTCAGACCACATATTAGCCTCACTGGGTCCTATGTAGCACCACCAGCACCAATTCGACGTTAGCCTTGCCGTTAAGTAAAGGGTTATGTTATAGATCGTAGCTGAAAATAAACAGCTGTACAATATTATACATGCAAACATGTGCTATATGCTAGAAAAGCATTGTCTAAAGTTCTATGTAAGAAGAAATGAGGCATGAACTTGGTAACAAACATATGTAAAACAGATCCTAACTGTGCCCAAATCATCAGATCACCAGGTCTGAATAACACAGAGTAACATATAAAGCATAATAGATAGAGTAACTAATGAGCTACATAAGTCAAAGGTAATGATTGATATTTCTTTGCAATTAAGAAACAATCAATCAACAAGTCTGAGATAAAAAGAGCACTGCTGCAGTTTATATGTTATATCAGAAATGGGTTTTCTTCTAAGACTTCAATGCAGACAGAACAGTAAAAGACATCAGATACAAGATGGCCACACAAATTTGGATCGAATGAGCCTTCTACATATAAAAAAACATCGGTTGTATAATAGAAACTGATGCAGAAATTATAAAAGAGAGCATAACTTAAAATCTCAAATGAAACTTAAGAAGGTAAACCATAAATGGTGAGAACTTCATAAGTACTCAACCAATACTAACTCATTTCAGAAAGAAAAATCCAGAAGCACGGCAATATTTTATGACTTCACTAGGATTAGCACAAGAATTCAGAGGGCAAGAATAACCTCATAAAAGTATTGCCCCCTTAATCTATTTTGAACTTTTGTCTTTGCCTTCATTGCTTTCACTGCTAATGGCATCAGCTACAAGAGACATAGGTCTCTGATCAATAACCTCATCAATGATCCCAAACTCCTTAGCCTCTTCTGGGGTCATAAAATAATCTCTATCCATGTTCTTCTGAATTACCTCAATTGATTGCCCGGTATGCTTCGCGTACAATCCATTTAGTGTATCCCAAATCCGAACAATCTCCTTAGTGTGAATGGCGATATCCTTTGCCTGTCCACTGTATCCACCGGAAGGTTGATGGATCATGATGGTTGCATTTGGAAGTGCCCTTCTCTCACCCTTGGCGCCAGCAGCCAAAAGGAGAGATCCCATTGATGCAGCTTGACCCAAACAAATGGTATTGATTGGAGATCGAATGTACTGCATCGTATCATAAATTGCCAGACCTGCATGCATGTAAACAATGTCTTCAGGGAAGTCACTTTATCCCACAAAACCAAGTTTCTATAAAAGCATTACCTCATGAGACCATCAAAGAAAGAAGCATATGTTTATTTGAGAAGGGGTACATAAATTTTGGAACCAAATAAGAATTCAATGTTGCTTGAGCAAACCCCTGGGTTGTCGTGCAATTCAAGAGCTATGAATATAAACAGCAACACAGGTAAACAAGAATTCTTGACAATGGTAACTTACTACAGTCTACAATCATCCATCCGGTGCAAGATAATAGGATTATAAGAGTTTAGGACTCACAAATGAACTTTACATGTAACTTTAACTAGAGTTGCTAGTGACCCGACAGAAAGGTTGTTTCAGACTTCTTATAGTTCAAGCATACTGATTGTTGCTCGGATTGATAACAAATATTATGAGTTCTCTTTTATCTCAAACCTATAATCTAAGGTTATGCCCAAAAGCAGTATAGGGGATGCTGATAATACAGTAGCAATCAGGAATTTCCAGCAATTCCAAGCGAGCTGGGTGATAAAGTTCTAATCTTCAAACTCAGAGCAGCTTTTAGATGCTTTAACGAATCCATACATAAAGGAACAATATCAAAGTAATCATACCCACATCCAAATTCCCAATCACCATAAAGGAATGGCTATAAAAAAAAAACTAAATTGATACTAAATTATCATAATGTGAAACATACAATTCAATTCAATTAATGGGCAAGAGAGAAAACGAAAGAACTCGTACCTGCAGTGACGGCGCCGCCAGGGGAGTTGAGGTACATGTTGATAGGCTTGGAGGGGTTCTCGGATTCGAGGAAGAGAAGCTGAGCGACGACGACATGGGCAGTGTCGTCGGAGATGGGGCCGTTGATGCAGATGATCCGCTCCTTGAGGAGGCGCGAGAAGATGTCGTAGGCGCGCTCGCCTCGAGAGGAGGGCCCGATCACCATCGGAATCAGTCTGTACTGCCGAGCCGACGCGGCCACCGGATTGCCGGACCGGAGAGCATTCCTGGTGGCGGTGGAGAGGAGCCTGGCACTGGAAAAAAGCCCTCTCATGGCTCGAGGAGGGATCGGATTGGGGAAGAAGAAAGGGGATAGGGTTTATGACTCTTCTTCGGAGCAAAACTTGTGCGGGTTGTGAATTGGTGAAGATGGCTTTTTCAGATCCGGAAATGGCTACACGATCTGTAGGAACAAGTTCTTATTTGGGCTGGGCTGAAGTATGTTGGGCCATAGTATTTTAGGCCCAATTTAAAGTTAGGTGTAGGTCCAAAGATATTATAATATAGTAACCAAATCACTTCAAATTCAGTTCACTAAAAAAAAAAGGTATAATCGTATAAAACACATGTGATCTTAACTTTGTTTTATAAAAACTAATAGTGTTTTATTGGATCTATAGAAAAACATCGATGAAGAATTATTCGTTTATAAACTAACTTATACCGTTAGTTTTCTTATAAAATGATCATTCTACTCCTTGATTTAAAAGTATGGTAATTTAGAGTTTTTATGGGGAGAGAGGGTAGTTTTAGAGTTCGATTTAGGGAGAGGGTAGTTAAGGGTCATTATTCAGGGTTCTAATAGTTTAAGGTTTACTTGAGAGAGGGGTGTTTTAGGGTTTTCCAAAAATAGGCTTGCATGTGCAACTCAAGTGACCTAAAAAGTGTGAGATTTAACCGATTGTAAACGGAAAAATTCTTCACCTGTACATTTTGTTGACAACCTAAAATTACCGATACTTTCTGAAATCACTACCGTTAGTTTCTAAACTTAACCCCTTAAAAAATATTAGTTAAGGTGACTATAGTGTTCATCTTCTACCGAGAGAGAGAGAGAGAACCCTCCTTAAAATGAAAACTGAGAACTCTTTAGAGCCATTAGATTTGATCAATAAATGGATGAGATTAAATACATCATTAATGGCAGTTGATGGTTAATTCACGCATCAAAGGAGTAATTCGAATATTTTATATGATGATCTTACAATGTACATATGTTCACCTTACAATCTAGG
>JAYMSW010003922.1:0-11591 GCA_036897725.1 Erodium texanum
TAATTCTCCATAACAACTTCCAGGCTCGGTACTCAATTTATGGAAACCATCTGTCATGTCTCACTTGCAACCATCTATATGTCCCCGATCCATGTAATTAATGAGTAATTGTTTGAGATATTTTTTATTGGGTATCGGAAATAAATCAATGGTGACAAGACAAAATATATATATATGTATGTCAAATAGGAATAGGAGTTATCATTTTCTTAAAAGAAATTTGTGGGAAACATTTTAGTCTTTTACAATTGCAACGGAAAATGGAGTTTTAATCAATTATATTTAAAATCGCTTTTGTCATTAAAAACCCAACAACGAATAAATGTTCAATGACTCCTACGAAAGTTGTACAAACTAGATTAATAGGAAAGTTTTAACGAAGATGAATGATATGAAACTGAATTTTTAATTATTCAGTGACGATGTATACAATTTCAATAAAAAAAGATAGTTGAGGGAACTTTTATTTAAAAAAATTAAAGATGTGAACACTATTATTTTGAAAATTAGAGATAGTATGGAAAATAGAGAAAAGTGTAAAATGGAAGAAATTAGCTCGAAAACTGACATCTCTATACTATCCGTATCTGGTCACCCAAAACTCCTAAAAGCAAAAACACATCTGACCGCGAACTATCTCTGACTCACTGTCCGCACTCTCTTCCCCAATTCTTCTCAAACCCTTAGGGTTTTCTACAAAATCTCTGTCTTCTTCTTTCCATGAATTATCAGCTCCCACTGCACTCCCTGATTTGATGCCTGTCTCTAGCTAGGGTTATTTTTCCTTCTTTCATTACATTGCCTGACCTGCTCTCCAATTTCGGCCACCGATCTGGAAATGGACTCGCGAGATTCACCGTCACCTCCCGCTGCTGTGATTCGGGAGGGCTCCTCCGCCGCTGATGACGACGGAGTTCTCCCCGCCACTGCCGCCCTCGCCAAGGAGGCTGCGTTGCTCTTCCAATCTCTCAAGTTCGCAGAATGCGTCGATGTCTTGAATCAGCTGTCGCAGAAGAAACCAGGAGATCCCAAGGTAGTGTTTTATCTATCTATCTATCTATCTATCTATCTGGACGTGTGTATGCATCTTGATGTCTGTTTACGGCCTTGGCGGAGCTAATCTGGTAGCTGCTGTCACTGCAAGATTTGAATTCGCTGAGAATTATTTATCTTAGTATCAGGTGTTGCTTGGATCATTTACTTATTCGCCCATCGGTTTTGGAGATATGTTATATGGTTTTTGAATGGAAGGAATGAGGAGTATTTATGTGATTGGATGCCAAGTTTTTTTTGTGTATGTTTTTGGCTATTTGGATATATCGTTGGTGTATGCCATTTTAGTTAACATGTGTTGTACATGTCATGGATCTGAATTTTGAGTAAACCCAATAAGCCTCTCTCCCTCTTCATTAGTCATTTTTTTTTCAATTTTACAGATGCAGTTGTCCAAGTTCATCTACTTTAGAATTGTAACTGGAAGAGAGTGGTTACTATGCGGAGTTAGAAAATCTCTTACAATTTTGACAAATATCAAGAAAGAGAGTACTATGGTTATTGTAGGATAAATTACAATTTGCCATTGAAATGACTTGAAGTTTTCCACTACCTAGTACTAGGGTTATTGAAGATGAGCATGAAGGCGAAGGTTCATAAGATGCAAGTTGGGCAGGTGATAGTAAGACAGAAAGGCAGTCAGCCAGTCGCCAAGTTCTCAGCACTGCAGAAAACTTCCTTATTTGATTTGATAAATGGGTTCAAACCTGATATCAGAAGAATGGAAGAATTGGGTTATGGCAACAAGGGGGGTTCAGTTTGACTCTTCACTTGCTGGTTATATTTCGAAAAGGTTGGGAAGAGTTTAGTCTGGATTGAGATGTTGGTGGAAGGGAATAGTGAATTAGTTTATATATCGTGGACAATGCTCCATATGCTAGTAGTGGAGGTAGGATACCTCATTGATAGTATATAGTTGTGAAGATATTTTTAATGAATAATTGATTCTTTGAGGTTATACTATCCTAGTATGTTGGTTGAAAAGGAAACCTCTTTTTACTAGGCAGATGATTAATTTTTATTTTTTTGTTTTATTGCACAATATCCATTCTCTTTATATCAGCTCATATACTGTAGGCTAAGGGTGTGTGTTCTTTGTTGACCAGACCAAATTTCAGCAATCGCTTATTGCTTTGTTTTAACTTTGTGTGAATGCTTATTTAATAATTATCTAACCGCTTTCATTGAAATTAAAGCTTGCATATCCATCAACAAGTATAGTGATTTTTTAATGGGTATTGCCCTAGCTGTAGATAATTGTGCTTTATGCTAATGGATGAGTTATAATTTCTCACCAAAGAAAAAAAAGTTATGTTTGGATGTTTTAGAATAATATTTACCTTGCAGCTTGATTTAGCTTATTCTCACTCACCATCCATCTGCTAGGAGGGTTATAGTGCCAAGGGCTCGGGATATAATATGTTTGTGCTATGTGAGTGGTTGAAGACTTGACATGGTGCAGTTGCACTTGATATATCCATTGACAGTTTCAAAAAATAAGAACATAGTTTGTTTTGGTTTGAAATATTTCATTATCAGTATTCTGGTTGATTGCTTTGCCTATAGTAAACTAAGTTGCTTTTATCTCGATTACAACTGTTATTTATTTCCAGAAATACATTACTTTTTAAGTTGCTATGGCATACAATTAATGGAAACAAAGTATGTGGGCCCTTTTCATTTGTTAAGCCATTTTTTTTAATCTCATGGACACATGTTCCAGGTTCTTCATAATATCGCAATTGCAGAGTCCTTTCGTGATGATGGCTTAGATCCGAAGAAGTTGATTGAAGTACTAAATACTGTCAAGGTGGGCTCTTTTTTTCAAATTCGTAACATATTTTACTTACAGATATGGACAATGTTATGTGTTTTTAAGTTTTTTTATATGTTGTCTCTATGTTATGTTGTATGAAGTTTCATATGATTTCAAGCTTATTCATATTACTGTTTGTATTATTATCGAGAGTTAAATTATAGTTTGCATTAGATTGGAGGATGTACATTTTAAGGCATTGTACTTGTATGTTAAGTATTTTTCTGTCTAAGGGTCCTGAATTCCTCGTATCTGTTAGCTATTCACTATTTCACTTTCCCTACTTCTCCCCCTTCATGTTATCTTTATGTACTATTCCGTTTAAACCATTCCCCTTTCTGATCGTACATTATTGTTACCGTTTCCTTTTTCTCTTGTTATTCATGCATAACTAGGTCAGCCGTAATTTATATAAGCCACTTGGTTTGAACATATGCTACTAAATTATACAATGATGTTCGGGAGGCATTTTGAAGTGTCCAGAGAGATTTCATGGCTTATTGGTTCTCTCTCTATCCTATTGCAAAGCTTGCTATTTGTCCTTTTCTATTTTATTAGCAGCATGCTATTCTAGGTATAGCTGGTCTGGCAAGATAGAGGAATTCATATAGCTAGCCCCTTAAGGTTTATATTTTAGACCCTGTTTGGAAATTTCCTAATATGAAATAGTTACTTTGTTGCTAACCTTGTCCAATGGCATCTAGCTATTTAAATTTTCATGCAATGGAAACTGAGCAAATTTTGGGAAAACTGGATTCGATCATTGTTTCTTATAACATTTTTGTACCCTTGTTTCATGCGTCAAATTTGATTGCATTTGTTATGGTTCATTTGTCAAGAAGGCATATGTTTTTACATGAGTCTTTGTTGTCATTGCCCAGAAGAGAAGTGAAGAACTTGCTCATGCATCCGATGAACATGTTGAGGCTGGCATCAATTCTGGAAATAAAGTTGTTATTGGATCTAAAGGAAGTAGTACATCTGTACATCAATTTTCTGCTGCAAATAGTGGAAGTCTTGTATATACAGATGAATTTGACACATCAGTGGCTACATTAAACATTGTATGTTTGCTTCTCTTGTCATAGTTGGTTTACCAGATTGCTCTCATTTATGTTGTCTGTTCAAAGAGTACTTCATATTTAAGCGGTATTACCTCAATTGACATATGTGATACATTCGTTTTGTTCAGGCAGTTATTTGGTTTTATATCCATGAATATGCAAAGGCGTTGTCGGTACTAGAACCACTTTATCAAAATATTGCACCCATTGATGAGGTATTAATATTATAAATGATTTATTTATCATATAATGGAGGTTGTCATGCTTCATTAACTTTTTTTCTACTGATTTATATGTAGACTACAGCATTTCATATACGTCTTCTGTTGCTGGATGTTGTGCTAGCCTGCTGTGATGCATCAAAATCAGCTGTAAGTTTAATTTGCACTTGTTTTTCTGCTTACTATTTTTTTTTTGTCAACACGTTGCCGTCCTTCACTTCTATTTACGTTCTTAACTGTGAGTACCTATTCTGCATCTCATTTCCTGCATTCATCTCATTTTCTGCTTCCACCTACTTAAACCTTTATCCTTAACCATATGTCAAAAATAAATTATTAAAGAAGAGTATTCAAAATAAAGACAGTTTTGTTAGAAGCTTGAATTTTTTTTATTATGTTTGTGTTTGATTGAAACATCTTATTCATATGACGTTTTGAATTTGCTTTTTGTAATTAATTAGTAAATATCAATTATGCTTTAAAAATGTTTTGAAGAATTAATGGGTTCTGGACTGCAATTAACTGGAGGTGAACTACCTCCGTTGTCAGGAATTGGTGGTAACGGAGGCTCATAAAATTTGATTGAAGAAAGAAGATAACCCCACTATGTTGAAAACGCTAGACAATGTAGTCTATGTTTTACGGTTTCATGTTCCATAACTGTGACAAGTAAATGATCTCTTAGAACCACAACAACACCACCAATAACAAATTTATTTCCAGAAATAATGTTGGGATCAACTACATGAATCATTTATCAAAGCTCTTAGAAACCATAACAACAACAACAAAGCTATTCGGTTTGTGTTTGTATCCTCTGCTCCTTCCTGTCTAATTCTGTCTTCTTCTTCACTCAAGCTCTATCATGTCTTTTTGTTTGGTTAGACCATAAGGTGTTCTTAGTGAGCCTGTGCACTGCAAGCAAATGAAACCTTTTGGTTATACCGATCTAGAGTAATCCCTGGTTAAGCTAGCACAGAAACTTACCATCTTGGCTAGGTTATACTATTAGTGGTCGCTATCATGTTTTTTTTTGGTAATACTCTTTATGTAAACTTAAACACATCCCTATTTGTTTTTGTTTATCATCATTGTTTCTCTCACATTTTTAATGAGATCACTAATTTATACATATTGTACATGTTGAAACTATCTTAAACTGTTTTTTTTCATCTTCTCTTCAATTGAGGCTATCCCTACGCTTCCTTGACACCATCATTCCTAATCTTATCTTAGTTTTGCCACGAATCCACCTAAGCATTTTCATCTTTGTTGGCACCATTTTATGGATTTGCATCATTTTTGGAGCCATGCCTAACATTCAGTGTGATACAACATAGCCAATGGTATATATAACCTATAAAATTTCCTTCCAATTTTGGAGTTCTCTTAGAGAAGCCAGAAGCTCTCTTCCATTTCCATCACTCTGCATTAATCTTGTTTTTAGCATTGTCTCCGGTCTGTCCATCTTTTTGAACTATAGATTCATGTTATGTGGAATAAAGGAACTGTTGTAATTTTCTCATCTTCTAAAATAATTGAACCATTACTGACATTCTTACTCTTGCTAAAATTACACTGCATGTATTCGGTTTTTGGCCTACTTAAAACCCTTTTGATTCCAAGGCTTCCTTTCGTCTATCCAATTTGGCACTAACTTATAATCCACTCTTATCAACTAAGACTATCGTCTGCAGAATTATGTGGTAGTAGAACACCATTGTCATCATTCCATAATGGTTAAAATTGCTGGGTGGGTTTCCACATCTTCTCCTTTGTAGTCATCATTACATAATGGTTAAGATTCCTCAGAGACATGGATATACTGCACTGCAGTTGTTCTTGGCTCCACATGAATGATGATGCAAGGGAGCTCATAGAAATATTCGTTCCCCTTTTTAATTTTTGATCACTTGTTATATAGCTACCTGTGCTGTATTTTATATGCATAGCCTGGTTTGGAACTCAAATTTGAACACCTAGTATTTGGACCCGTGCTTGATAAATTATGTGGTAGTAGAGCACCATTGTCAGAGTATTTATCTTTCTTTGGATCCAAACTCTAAACTTCAGTATTTTTATTGGCATTTCATTTAATTTACATGCTTTCAGGTATTATGCTCTTCTGTACCATATGGATTCTGTATTATTTATGAATTGATACCAAGATGGCTTTGGTTGTGATTCAGGATGTATTTTGCTACCTTGAAAAAGCTTTTGGTGTTGGTAACATGGCCAGTCATAGTGACAATGGAACCACTACACATCAGCCATCTACAAACCTAGTTCCCAAATCGAACTCTGTTCTTGGAAGCTCATCGGTCACAGATGCCGCTTCTAATTTGGATTCACCAGCTAGTGTAAATTCTTCAGAGAATCCTCTATCAAGAACATTATCTGATGAAACACTTGAGTATGAAACCATGTTATCAACTCTTGACAATGGTGGACAGAACATAGCAAGGCCAGCCAATATTTCTTCATCAAATAATCTTTCAAGGGCCACCATTGACAGGTCTATCAGTACCGGTGATCTGAAGCTCAAGCTCCAACTGTACAAAATTCGGTATCTGCTGCTTACTAGAAATCTCAAGCTTGCAAAGCGTGAAGTTAAGCATGCCATAAATATTGCTAGAGGACAAGATTCGTCTATGGCTCTGCTTTTGAAGTCCCAGCTTGAATATGCTCGTGGGAACCACAGGAAGGCGATCAAGCTTTTGATGGCATCAAGTAATCGGACAGAGGCAGGATTCCTAAGCATGTTCAACAACAACCTTGGGTGCATTTACTATCAACTTGGGAAGTATCACACATCAAGTGTGTTCTTCTCAAAGGCATTGACTAATTGTTCATCTCTTCGGAAAGAAAAACCGTCAAAGCTCTTAACTTTCTCTCAAGACAAGTCTCTCTTTATAACATATAATTGTGGTGTTCAGTACTTGGCTTGTGGGAAACCGTTACTTGCTGCCCAATGTTTCCAAAAGGCCAGTTTGGTTTTTTACAACAGGCCTCTATTGTGGCTCAGACTTGCCGAGTGTTGTTTGATGGCCTTAGACAAGGGACTTTTAGAAGCCAACGGGGGTTCATCTGACAGATCAGAAATTAGACTTCAAGTTATTGGTAAGGGGAAATGGAGGCAACTTGTAATCGAAGATGGTACTTCAAGAAGTGGTAATGTTAAATCTGTCGACTGTGGTGATTCATTTAGAGGGAGTGATGGGCAGCCCAAACTCTCAAGTTCTCTTGCACGGCAGTGTCTCCTTAATGCTTTACACCTGCTGAATGGTTCAGAGTTGAATGGCATCAAGTCTGGTTTACCTTCAGATTCCTCCATGGATGAGAATGAACAACTGTCTCCCAAGAACTCAAATCACAAGAATATATCCAGTATCGATAAGACATCTATTGTGTCGGCAGCTCTAGGACAGGGCAATGCAAATGGGGATGTAAAAGAACAAAAAGGAGGAACAAGTCAAGAGAGCATTCAAAGCTCTCTCTCCCTCTATGAAGATGTCCGGAGAAGAGAAAATCAGATGATAAGACAAGTTGTTCTTGCTAGCCTGGCATATATAGAATTGGAACTTGAAAATCCCGTGAAAGCACTTTCAACTGCAAGGTCTCTCTTGAAACTACCAGAGTGCTCCAGAATATGCATTTTTCTAGGCCATGTGTATGCAGCAGAAGCACTCTGTTTGCTGAACCGGCCAAAAGATGCTGCTGAACATTTGTCTATATATTTGTCTGGAGCGAATAATATGGAACTGCCATACAACATGGAGGACTATGGACAATGGGTGGTGAAGACTGTCGACTGTGAAGAGCAAAATGGAGCAACCAAGATCTCTACCCCTGAGGATTCACATGGCATTATGTCCCTCAAGCCAGAAGAGGCGTGCGGAACTCTCTATGCAAATTTTGCAACCATGTGTGCAATGCAAGGTGAATTTGAGCAAGCACAACAGTTCGTGAGTCGAGCGTTGTCCATAATACCTAACAGTAGAGAGGCTACCATGACTGCTGTTTACGTGGATCTCATGGTTGGGAAGTCACAAGATGCTCTGGCTAAGTTAAAACTGTTTGGTCACATTAGGTTCCTTCCTGCTGGCTTGATGTTAAACAAATCTTCTTCGTGATAGTTGTACCTCTAGTGGTGTTTTCACTTCTCAGCAGGTTAGCGGGTAGATCAGGAAATCCTCAAGGAGGATTTGTAACATATATTGTCCCAATTCAGATAATAAATTTATGTTTTTTTTGGTCATTTGATTTTTAGAACTAGGTTGATTGATGATGGGTGGGTGGTTTTGGCTTAGAGAGTGTTTTGTTTAGTGCGGAGCATGACACCCAAATCTGAGATGTAGTTCTGATTCAGATTATTGCGTTCTAGAAGTCATGCTCTTCAATTTTACTCAACTGAATCTTTTTAGTTGTGTTCCAGTGTATGATTTTATTGCTGTTGATCCTTGTGTCTTGTAGTTGATGTACCTTCCCTATTTGATACTTGTTCTGTGTTGAAGATATATTTTAAGGTTCTTAAAAATGGTAAAACCGAATATTTAACACTATTGGATTTCTAAGAAGAAAAGGACAAGATTTCAGATATCCTTATTCCAATACATCCCCTAGAAAAAGACTGGCCAACGGTCTTACACTCTTACCCTACATTCTCATGACAGGTGTGAAGATTCCTAGAGGTGAAGGGAGGACCAGTTGTGTACCCGATATCGTCGGGTCGTGTCTTGAATGCTACATTTGTCGGAAACAGAAGAGCATAGAAACAACTCCTCTTCACATGTCTATGACCTGTATTTACACAGTTATTTTGGCGTGCGATGCTTCAGTTTTTGTTTTCAGGCCACAACCCACTTGAATATGCATGGAAAACAAAGACTACTGTTTGTGGTTGATAAAAAGCATATAGTATATGTTCCATACTATTTGCTACTTTTACATGTTTTATGTTTGTGTGAGCTATAGGTTTTATGTTTATAACATATCGAGAAATCTAATTAACTTCGTCACATATGTCTGATTTAGTCGTTCTAAAAATATATGTTATTAATAATTTATAGGCATGATTAATAATTAAAAATAAATTTTATTAATTTGACGCGACTCTCATCTCTTTCTAGATAACTTATTGTTTGTTAATTGGCTTCCAAAATCATTTAATCAAGAGGAAATTACTGTTCACAATCGTGGTTTTGAAAGTTTTTGCAAGTCGCACTACTTTCAAAAGGTTGTTATTATTCACAACGGTAAACACAAGTTTAGTTGCACCATTAGTTTTTTTGGACGGAAAAACAAGAGTATTTCTTTAACTTTTCTAATTTTCCAGTTTTATCCTTGCATAATAATAATAATAAGAAGAAGAAGACCAAAATTGCGAGTTCGTAGATCAGCTCATCGCTAACGACTTTGCAACCTGGTCATCTCCGACGAGTTAGTAGATCCATCTAAGCTTATTGTGGTTGCCGGATTTACTTTTCACAAAAACCCTCCACTCAGTTCTGGATACACATCCCCAATATTTTGCCCAATAGTACCCAAATCCCATTGGAATTCATCTGCTACCCAACTCGTCTCCGAATTCCTCACCAATCACCAACAATAGAAAAAAAAACATTGATGAAACATAAACTCATACCAAAACAGCACATTTGTGCGGTCACACCTGCGTCAAGGGCAAAAATATGATTTCGCGCAACCAAAATATGTTGGGGATAAAACTTGTGCATTCAGATGATAAACTTCTGATGCATTCGGACAGAAACATATATGTTGATAATCTGCGTATAGTTTGGTGATAAAACTTGTGCATCTAAATGATAAAGTTTTTGATACATTAGGACATGGACGTAAATGTTGATAATCTGTGTATAATTTGGTGATAAAACTTATGCATCCTATTGATAAATTAAATGACGATTTGTTTAATAAAATATATTGTCATAGTTGAAAAAAACATGTTGTTGGAGTTGATAAAATATATTGCTACATTTGATAATTGATAACTCATGATTATATAGTTGATAAAAACTTTTTGTTATATTTGATAAAATACGGCCACCTAGATGATAAATTATTTATTTGTGTTTCATTCTCTTTATTTCATAGTAGCTCGAATCAAAGCTCGTTCCACATGGTTGAGGTGATAAAAATACATGTTATAAGTGATAAAAATGCTTGGTAGAGTGGATAAAAAATACATGTTAGAGGTGATAAATTTTTTATAGTAAAGTTGATAAAAATGCATGGTAGAGTTGATAAAAATGCGTATTGAAGGTGATAAATATGCATACTGTAAAGGTGATAAAAATACAAGGTAAATGTGTTAACAAAATACATAGTAGCTAGATGAGATAAAAATACTTGTTGAAGATGATAAAAATATTTGTTTTTTAGATGAGTAATTGAAATTGGTTCTCTACTTTAAAGGATAACCGATGATTGTCAATTTATTTCCCCTCTAGCTTGTTGTCTTGAGGCCGGCACTTATTGCATGTGTTTTTCATGCTATAAATCAGCTGCGGGGTTCAATATATATATATATATATGCTAATTGTGTTCATAACTCTGCATGATCATTAATCAACGATCAAGAAATTAAGAGTGAGGTTAGCATCTTATACGAGATATAACTTGAATACTGCACTGAACTAACATGCATGTAATATATCCAAATCATTCCAATGTTTTTTTTTGTCCAAGAGAAAGCTAGGGCAGAGCCAAAACACACATGCATGAAACAATGACATAAAACAAATGTTGTACAATATAATTAGTACATAGCCAAACATTATAGATCGCTACCGGTCGATCAACAAGAATAGGAACAGAATAATAATATACGTACTTAAATATAAAGAGCATTATTAAGGAAAGGAATTAAGATTTAAAGGATCCACAATGTCCTCTCAACTCGACTTCCATCAGAGCTTCTAATCCATCACACCCAATCTACCGACCTGCAAAACCCACACATACCAATGAGTCACATTTTGTAGAAGCTATATATATATATATATAGAGAGAGAGAGAGAGAGCACATATATATGAGTCGGGGAAAAGTAATAGTATACATATGTACAGTACTTAACTGGGAAGAATAATGAAGTGTTCTAAAGAGAACACTTGTAACCAGGAGGAGGTGTCTTGCCACAAGTGGCGAGCAGTTCGAGGGCGAGTGGGACATAGATGTTAAGGTTTAGAAGCTTGAGCTTCAAGGTTGTGCACAAACACACCGCTGCTTCCAGCTCCACCAGCCCCTTGAGTACGGGGCAGCACTCGTTCACCACTGGGTCCCCCACTACCACGTGTACCAGCCCTCCTAGCAGGTCCACGCATGCTCCCAGCTTCAGCGTGTCTATGGGGCACGTGGCCGGCGCTGGTGTCGGAGATGGTTTGGTTGGCGGGGGGCAGGGCTTTGGGTAGGGGGGG
>JAYMSW010003923.1:0-11591 GCA_036897725.1 Erodium texanum
AGTTTTCGGCTGATTTCAATAGAAGTTGACGTGGTCCAAATATATGCTATCGACTCTCAAAAAATTTCTTACACTCCATATCTACGAACGTGAACTTTTCTAATCCATGAATCAAGCAAAAAATTGGGTGGTCACGAAAGTGAATTTTTATGAAAAGTCATAGTACCTCTATCGATTTTCTTCAAATTTCGGTCATTCTCCAATTTGAACTATTTGGGACATTTCTCACTAAATGTCGACCACTTTCAATTAAGATGAATGTAAATATGATCTTCACGTATTAAAATCATATTTTTAGGCCTTGGAAAATTTTCGCACAAAATTGCCTGAAACTGTGATGGAACCCCTAACGATTTTCTTCAAATTTCGATCTTTGTCGTATTTGAACTATTCGAGACATAGCTAACAAAATATCAATCGCTTTCAATTTAGGGGAACATAAATATGATCTTTACGCTTTAAAATCATATTTTTAGGCCTCGGAAAATTTTGGCGAAAAAATTGCTAGAAACTATGATGGTACCCCTATCGATTTTCTTCAAATTTCGATCTTTTTCCAATTTGAATGTTTTGGGCCATTTGTAACTAAATTTGGATCGCTTTCAATTAGGGGAACGTAAATATGATCTTCATGCATTGAAATCATATTTTTAGGCCTCGGAAAATTTTGGCAAAAAATTGCCAGAATCTATGATGGTACCCCTACCGATTTTCTTCAAATTTCGGTATTCGTCCAATTTGAATGTTTTGGGCCATTTCTAAATAAATGTAGACTGCTTTCTATTAAGGGAAACGTAAATATGATCTTCATGCATTAAAATCATATTTTTAGGCCTCGAAAAATTTTGGCAAAAAATTGCGAGAAACTGTGATGGTACCCCTATTGATTTTCTTCAAATTTCTATATTCGTCCAATTTCAATGTCATGTGTCATTTCTAAGCAATCGACTGCTTTAAATTAAGTAGAACATAAACATGATACTCACGCATTATAATCATATATTTAATACAGAACTCATTTAACTTTGATACGTCCGATCGCAAAACCATGTCAATTGAAGTGCTTTATTTCGATTTTGTTTACAGTGAAACGTGTTTAACACTTTTACATAGAAATTGTTAGCTCCAAAGATATTTTTATGGGACGACAACGTAATATAATTATATCGCTTCGATACATGTTTCAGAACAGAAAATACGTTATTTTATTTATTGATAAAAAGTTATTTTATTATTTTAATAAAAGGATATTTACCACTTACAAGGAGGTTCAAATATACAAGTACATGTATCGAGAGTATTGCACGTTGCAGCAACAGATTTGTGGTCGGAAAACTTGGCTTTGCACATAAAATTGCACACCTCCTTCTAACATCCTACGTACTTAAACTCAGCGTCGCATATTGGAAACGGAGGGAGAGGAGGGAGATCTATATCTCCTACATTAATCATCACTAAAACGTTAGTTTTAATCAATCCATTCAAAAACTAAAATTATAATATATGTTTTTAAAGCAGAAAATACATACATATATTTGGATAAAGAAATACGAATAATTACCCATCACAGAGGTCATTGAAATGGAGACGGTAAGTATCAGCAGAATAACAAAGCTTTTGGCCATTATTTGGAACGAAACGAAGATGAAAATGAGGTTTTTGATTGTTTAATGTTGACGTGTCTGTCATACTAGTGTATTTATATATGTATATTATGGGACATTATTCATAGAATCTTGACATATTTAAACGAGTTCCATATAAAAAAGGAAGTAGATAAAATATAATAATGTTCCAATCTCATACATTGTACTATGTTTAAATAGCGATCATATCAAATACTACACGATGCATTTAATTTCGTTTATTAGGTATTACTCAATAAGTATTGGACCATATTTGCTTCATCCCATTTTATATAATTCTTACAAATTGAATGATTATGGTTAGTATTGAATAGACCGTTTATTTACTATATCTCAATTTGATCGAATCATTAGTCAAATCACTGTTCCCCTCTTCTTTCTTTTTTGTTCAAATGTCAAAAATAATACCTTATACTGTTACAAATAATTAGATTTAAAGATCATATATTTTTTTCAACTCCATCGTTAACATTATTTTTTTTGGATCGTGTAAATGTAACAGAATATTAATTGAAAAAATAATTAGATTGTGAATTATTGTGTAAAAAATAATACCTTATACCGTTATAAGGAAGAGCATATACAAGCGAAATCTATGATATGACGTGATAACTGATTTCTTAAAAAACTAGCTTACGAGGGCATGAGTACAAGCTATATCATTTTTTACATTTACACAATTAATTATTTGAATCATTTTTCACAAGCTATAACGTTAAATCTATTTTTTTTAGTACAAGCGAAATCTATGATATGTCGATTAGCCATTGAGCAGTTCGGATGTCGTGCTTCCCGCTCCCCGAGAATTGTTTGAATCGTGTTGGTAGAACAGTGTCTATTTAAATGTTTTTATGTTTTTATGTTATGATTTGTGTTTTTAGTTAATAACGTGTCAGCTTCATCTGGTTTTTGGCGCCAGCTTTGTCTGGATTTAGGTGCCAGCTTCGACTGGATTAGATGCATATCTATTGCGCCTTAGGTCCTCGTTGTTAGGTCTAGTCTAGTTTAAAGCAGCGGGCTGCAAGAATTTTGTTCACACCACGTCTAGATTTGTGAAGATTATTGCCTTGTTCGTTTCAAAAGTGGTCATGTATATCTCTTCCTAATATATAATATATGCGACAATCTTTTCAACAACAAAAAAAACATTATTTTTAAAGATAGTAAGCATAATTTTTTTAAAATTATGGACCTTCGAACATATATATTATTCACTCAATAAACTAACATATCATTGACATCTATTATTTTGAAAGAAATAGATAGTAGGATCAGATAGATCAATGAGTCCCATAAGTCAAGATGGATCAAGATAGTAGGATCAAAAAACCATGAGAAGATGAGGAGTGAGAGTCCATAACAATTTTGGCTATCGAGTGTGAATAATCCGATATGATAAGACTGAATGCAGACGATAAAAATATTGAAAACCGACATGTTTGCCTAGATCACATATTAGATGTTGTATGTGTAAATGTAAAAAATGATATATCTTGTACTCATGCCCTTCTAAGCTAGTTTTTGAAGAAATCAGTTATCACGTCATATCATAGATTTCGCTTGTATATGCTCTTCCTTATAATGGGTTTTTTTTTTTGTACTAATTTCTTGTTACACTTAATTCATTCAGAAACTACAAAATTAAATAGAAAAAAATACATTATTTTATTATTTTTAATAAAGGATAGATAACTATATTGATCAATTAGATCAAATTTATAATCGAATCACGTGATTTCAAATCGACTTACAAGGAGAAAATATACAAGTACATATATTGGGAGCAGTGCAATATCCAACAGAATCCTTCACGGGATGCTTGCTTTTGCATTCTCGATCGCACTCCTCCCTGATACATTCGACATCCATAAATTCTTTTGCGCACCACGCAAAAACATCCGAATCAACTTCCGTCTTCACTTGCCTCCCTACAATATCGTAGTCGCTAAATCATTATTCTTAACGGTCTAATCAATCGTTTCAAATCTAAATCATAAGGATTCATAAATCTGTGAAGAAAAATCGAATAATTTTGAAACGATTTGATATGTAAAATAATATTGATAATTACCAATCACAGAGTTCATTGAAATGGAGACGATGAGTGTCATCAGAATCATAAAGCTCTTCTTCATTGTTGCCCTGTATGATAAAATAATCGACTTTTGGTATGAGGTTTCGATGGTTTAATGTTTGTGTTTTGTCAAATTACTTGCTACTAGTATATATATTTTCTGAAACATTCTTCACAAAATGTCTACATATTTTAACGAATTACATAAAAAGGAAAGTAAATAAAATATGATAATGCTACTATGTTTCTAATTGTGTTATGTTAAACTCTATTTAAAACAAAGAAAATCTATGGGATAGTTGTGAGAGAGAAACCCTAGCCGTCGTTTGTTGGAGAGGGGGAAGAGGTTGCTCTCCCCCTTTCCGGCCTTGATCTCCGTCCGATGGTAGTTTCTCTCGGATTTGTCGCCTTCACGCTCTCCTTCCTCCCCGCTCACCTTACCGTCACCTAGCTTGTCGCCGCCCTTGCCCAGGCCGCCGCTCAACTTTGTTATGATCCGTCACCGCCTTGCCCGGAAGTTAGCTGATTTGTGGAAGTTCGGTCCAGAGGAATCCTTTTTTGAGTTGTTTTTAGGTTATGTGATTTAGTTGTTAGTTATCTTTTTGTTGTTTTTAGTTAATAAGTTGCCAACGTCGACTGATTTTATTGCCAGCCTTGGTTAGTATAGTCTTATACGTTGGTTTGCTTAGATACGCATTTCAATGCGTTTTCAGGTCCTTTCACTTTGATCTAGACACTAAGAGGTACGCGAGCTATGCTCTGTGAGAAGTTGACTGCAGGAAGTATATTTCCACCGAGTCTAGATTTATAAAGGTTTTTGCCTTAAACGTCGACAGATACTATGTATATCTTCTGATTGATATATAAAATTGACGACAATTTTTCTTAAAAAAAAGAAAACTCTATTCAAAACATATCAAATACTTTAACATATTTAATATTACTTAATCGGTATTAATCAATAATTATTTGACCGTAGTTGGTTGATCCTATTCCATATCATTTCCAAATCTACCCTTCATCTTATACTTAGTATTGAATAGATCGATTATTAACTATATTAGTATCCCAAATCAATAATGATCTTAGAAGTCATCTATTCTATATGGATAAATATATACTTCAAACGAATCGAAATCATCTGTCAAATTATTGTTCTCTCTCACTTTTTTCACGTGTCAAATACGTTCTTAAATTTATCAAGAAACTACCTTGCTTAGATGCATTTTCAAAAAATACCTTAATAATAATTCAAATATTAAAAATATTTTTTTAGTTGAGATTTTAATAAACCAATCAAACTAATTTAATAGTCAATCAGAATAAGAATTAGTTTAAATTCTCTTGAAAATTAAGATATGCAATAACAAGCACGCAATAGTAGAAAAAAAAAACAAGCATACAATAAAGTTTTATATAGAAACTAATCACATGACTCCAAAAATGATTTTGTGTAGACCAACACAAGCACGTGCCTATAATTGTGATTTGCACTTGGGCGTACCAAAATCACCGCTCCATCTCCACCGCAAAAACTTCTCCGGTGTCGTTTTGTCAATAGAATCTCCTCGGACATGATATCGCTGATCTGGTGGCTGAGATTCATCTCCCTGGACCCCACAACGAAAATGAAACGGAAAGGCTACCACAGCAGATTATATATCAAAAAACCAATGATGGGCCGACACGTGAAAATCGGGTCCCACGCGACAGTGATGTAAATAGAAACGAGTTCAGTAGCTCTCTCCTTCGTGAATGTGCAGTGAAGCGGAGAGCGAGCGAGCGAGTTAGCGTCTTAGCGATTCAGTGATTGCTTCACTCTCTCGAGAAGAACCCTAGCTTCTTCTGTTCGACGAGAGGTTACTGAAGGTTCACATTTCTGAACTTTCTGATTTCATGGTTTCTGTGTTTGCTTGTACTTGAACGGTTTGATTTTTGTATGGATTGTGATTTGAAGTAACGAAAATTGTTCTTGAGTAGCTCCTTGTTTGAACTTCAGCTTCTGCAGGTGTGATTGTGCTTTTTTGGCTCGCTACGCAAGCTTAAAGTACTGATTGAAGTGTGAAATTACATACATAAACTGATGATGATGTGATTTTAAGTTTCTCCTTCAATGATCTGCTGGTTCTGGAGTTATGTGCACTTGATCCGCTCTTGCATTTGTGAATTATTGAGGGAAATGTGTGATTATACAGAAAAATTAGCTGTTGGTGTGTTTTTTAGTTATCCTGAATGATCCGCTAGTTCCTGAATTATGTGTTCTTGGTCTGGATTCTGCTAGTGTGTTCTTTGCATCACCATGTGAGTCAATTCATGCATAGTCCTATTGTTTGGTTGAGTTGTTGATTGAAATGTGAAAATATGCAGGTCTCAAGTCTTTTTTGCATCTCCTGAATGATGAGATTCATTGATGATTCACATGCTTAGCCTTAAGCTGTCCATTTTCATCCTTGGGTGTGAATAGCGATGTTACTCCAACCGTTTATTATCTGTGTCTGTGTTAAAAGTATCTGTCAATGTTTTTGAATTGCTTATTCTGGGTTGATGGGGAGGTTTTATTATGTGTTTTACAATTGTGTCATTAATGATTTTTTTATAAAAAAAATATGAGTCATTGGATCATATTGATCCAACAACCCAGATTCTTACCATAAGGATAGGTTTCCGCACGAAAGCTATTCATGGGTTGATTCTTTTTCCCATTTTTGTTTATGATAGAACATGTTAACACTTTATTTCTAAAAGGGTGTTGGCTCCATATGAATATTTTTATGGGATGGTAAAAGAAAATGATTCTATTGCTTTGATGTATGTTTCAGACCAGGGACATCACCAATGGCAACTGTTACAGCATCACACATTTTAGCAAGAAGCTCTGCAGCTGGGTCTGATGCTAAATTAGCATCTGCACAAAATGGCTTAAGGAGCCAAACAATGACTTATAGTTCATTGAGGCCTCTGAACAAACTTGATATGCTTAAGTTAAGAACCAGTCCAAAGGCTTCAACCAGGCAGCTGGGGAAAGGGTTGAAAGCTAGCAGTACAAGATCATCAAGGGTTATTAGATGTGGAACTGGGATGAACTTGGTTTTCGTAGGCGCAGAGGTCGGTCCATGGAGCAAAACTGGTGGACTCGGTGATGTTCTCGGAGGTTTACCACCAGCAATGGCTGTAAGCATACTTACCTCTTTCATACTCGGAAAATCAAATGTCCGTTTAGAAATAATATGGATGTGGATGTTCTTCAGGCCAATGGACACAGAGTTATGACAGTCTCACCTCGCTATGATCAATACAAAGATGCCTGGGATACTAATGTGATAGTTGAGGTAAATCTGCAGACTTGCTTGATTTCTTGAGAAACATTTATCTCTCTCATTTATCGTGCTTGGCTCATATTTCCAAGGATTTAATTATGAGAACAGATAAAGGTTGGGGACAGAATCGAAAAGGTTCGCTTCTTCCACTGCTGCAAAAGAGGAGTAGATCGTGTTTTTGTGGATCACCCAATATTCTTGGAAAAGGTACAAGATTGGCTATACTGCATCAGAGTTATGAATCAATGAAATGGACTAGTTCTTATAACAATTTTTGTTTCTGAACTTACAAGGTTTGGGGGAAAACTGCATCCAAAGTATATGGTCCCCGGGCTGGTAAGGATTACGAAGACAATGAACTTCGGTTCAGCTTGCTATGTCAGGTAACGACCTTTGCTTCGTCTTTTTGCCTGCATCACATATATGCAGTGTTCATTTTCATACATAAACTGTAATGGTGTTCAGGCGGCATTGGAGGCACCGCGCGTTCTAGATCTCAACAGCAACAAATATTATTCTGGACCCTATGGTATGAGAACAGTTATACAACACCTATCTAATTCTTCTATTTATTAACAAATTAGCTATAATCAATCTGTTTAAATTTTATGCTTATGTAGGTGAGGAGGTTGTTCTCATTGCTAATGATTGGCACACTGCACTCCTTCCCTGCTACCTAAAATCAATGTACAAGTCAAGAGGTATCTACAAGAGTGCCAAGGTATATATAACATCATCTACAATTTCTTAGAATGTATCCCTCGGAAATTCGGGTCAAATTCCAGTATGCTCTTGGTGATGCTACAGGTTGCTTTCTGCATTCATAACATTGCATACCAAGGCAGATTTGCATTTTCTGATTTTTCACTCCTAAATCTGCCTGACGAGTTCGCGAGTTCTTTTGATTTTACTGATGGGTATGTATGATATCTCAACCTTCACCTTGAAAATTTTCCAATGATACTGAACTTCGTGTCATATACGTAAAATCACAATATTTTTGTTTTGCAGATACGACAAGCCGGTAAAGGGAAGAAAGATTAACTGGATGAAAGCCGGGATATTAGAATCAGATAGGGTCGTAACTGTGAGTCCATACTATGCACAAGAACTTGTTTCTGGAGAAGCTAAAGGTGTTGAGTTGGACAACATCATTCGAATGACTGGTATCACTGGCATTGTAAATGGCATGGATGTGCAAGAGTGGAACCCAGCTACAGACAAGTATCTCGATGTTAAATTTGACGCCACAACTGTAAGATTGTGAACCACATGCATTTTCTTTGTTATCAGCTGTTCTTTATAACTTGCATAATATTTTTTCCGTTCGGAAACTTCAGGTGACGGATGCAAAGCCACTTCTCAAGGAAGCTCTCCAAGCGGAAGTTGGATTGCCCATTGATAGAAATATTCCATTGATAGGCTTCATTGGTAGACTTGAAGAGCAGAAAGGTTCAGATATTCTTGCTGAAGCAATTCCTCAGTTTATTGGTGAAGATGTCCAGATAATTGTCTTGGTAAGAATCTTAATCACTACCCAAAATATAGGGTACACTGCACATTACTACATTTATGAATTGCTCACAAACACGACCTCATATTGAACTTTCCACATGCATATCACTACTCTTATGAGTTTCTCCATTTCACCATCCTAGAAAATAAACTGAAACCATCATTTTTTTGTCACGTGAATTTAAAATTTTAAAAGTTAAACACTAGATACTGAATACTTAATTCTTGCAAATGATCAAATGATACACTTATTCTGATATGGAAAAGGCTTTTAAGTTGACAATTCCCAGAATGTTTTTGCTTCTGCTTTACTGCAACCTGCTAAAGAAGATGCATGATTAAAAGAGACCTCTTCTGTTTCTTTCTCCTTTCAGGGCACAGGTAAGAAGCCGATGGAGAAGCAGCTCGAGCAGCTAGAGGTTCTGTATCCCGAGAAGGCACGAGGAGTGGCCAAATTCAACGTCCCTTTGGCTCATATGATCATAGGCGGGGCAGATTTCATGTTGATCCCGAGTAGATTTGAGCCATGCGGTCTAATTCAACTTCATGCAATGCGATATGGAACTGTATGGATCACACTTGACACACATCTTGTCATGCTGAGATGTGCTTATATCTTTAAGCATAGACTTGCACGGCTAATATGATTATAACTTGAAACAGGTTCCGATCGTTGCCTCAACTGGAGGATTAGTTGATACAGTGAAGGAAGGCTATACTGGATTCCTGATGGGTGGCTTCAGTGTAGAGGTAATTAAGGATTATATACCTCTGTGCCCCCTAATTTTGTATTTGACTTGGCTGAGTCTCTTGTCTTGCTTTCTATTCTATTTTTTTAGCATCAAATTAAACCATAAAATATAATATTTCGAAAATCAAGCAATGTTTTCATTGTCAATTCCTACTTAACTGGGCTAATCCCAAACAAACAGTCTACTAGAGTTCGAACACTAGCCATAGTATGAGGTAGTAGTGCTCAACCTGAGCAATCCTAATCAAACATCGTGTTGCATTTCTTTTGTAAGGTTTTTTTTTTTATCGAAAACACTAAGACTGATTTACTATAATAAAGAATTAATAATAGCTTGATAGTTACTGACTGAATTTACGCTCCAAATAAACTTGCTCCATTTTTTCCCTCTCCAGTGTGACGTTGTGGATCCAAATGATGTATCGGCTGTAACGAAGACAGTCAAAAGGTCTCTAGCAACCTACGGAACTCCAGCCTTAGCAGAGATGATACAGAACTGTATGGCCCAGGATCTTTCTTGGAAGGTAAGACGGTATTTCACACACTTACTAATTGATTAGCATTGCTAGTTAATCATCTATTCAGCTGTGGATAAAAGGATTAAGTTTAGGTTATTGTATAAAATGGCGAAACAGGGACCGGCAAAGAACTGGGAGAAGTTGCTGTTGGGTCTGGGAGTGGATGGGAGCGCAGAAGGATTCGAGGGAGAGGAGATTGCTCCACTTGCTAAAGAGAATGTTGCCACTCCCTAGGGTTCATATCCCTCTCTACAACAATATATCTAACCTTAATTATAAGTCTACCTTGTCAACTAAGGTCTACTTGTCTTGCATGTATCCAAGAATGATAATGGAGTGTCAAACCATAGATGATTACGTGTTGCAATGGCCATTGACCTGAGATGCTGCTAGGAATATAAGAGATATGAGCCTGTAAATAAGATGTAGTGAACATCTCAGAAATGCACATTCTATTGATTTTGTAGACAGACAAGAAAAGCTTGTGCTTGTTATTCGTACAATTCACTGTGTCATTGATAAATAATCAACAATTTCTGTTTCATGCTTCTAGGATTTTACATTTGACATTACAAATAAGATATTGATACAAAATTTTTTTTACTACATATTCATATTGAAATATCTAAGCATATGATAAAAAAAAATTCCATTTTAAAACATAGGATTAATTGGACACAACAACCTTTAAACTTGCCCTTAAAACACATAAACTCATAGTAAATAACAACAAATATATAAGGTTATGTTTCCTTAGATATTTACACTGAGGTCCTGTGTTTGTTGACAATTCATAAAAACAATCACTTGCAGTTGAAAATAGAATGGGAAAATAGCACCAAATTGGACGAAGACAACTTGGGGGCACAATTACATATATGCACCAAATTGGACGAAGACATTAATAGGGAGCAGCTGAAAATAGCGAACTATGTGACCAGAGGAAATCAACATACAATTCATATGGCACCTAAGCACTACTCATGAATAAGGAACAAATGAGCAAATGGGAAAAGTTCCGATACAGCTTGCTTGCTTGCTGCTAAACCATAGAAGGAAAACAAAGTGAACACTAAAGAAAATGAACAGAGAAGACAAACGACAAATAGAAGTAAATTCCCAACATATCATATTTATAGAACCAGAAACACAAAACAGAAATAGTAATCAAATTCCTCAAAACAAAATTGATCAGAGTAGACAATTTGACCAATGTTCACTATGATGTTCAAAACTTTAACATAAGATTGAAGTCGGAAACAGAATGCTGAACGGAAAACCTAGTCGAACAGGCTGAATCCCATGTCATCATCACTCTCTTCCTTGGCCTCTTCCTGTACATGTGAATTCAACACATAAAAAAATTAACAAAGATGTTTGTCAAAGCAACAAATTCAAGATTGAAACAAATGAACACAAATAGATTCAAGTATAATCAGTTCAAAATCATCAATTGATGATAGCAAATACAATTCACTAATCAAGTCAAAAAGCAACAGTTCATAGCTCAATTAGTTTTGTTCATCAATTAATACTAGCAAAACAAGAATCACTAAACAAAGTTCCCTAGCATTTTAAATTAACAGCAGTAAGCAATTTCGAATAAAACCTGATGTGTTTTAGCAACAGTTTATGGAGCTAACACTAAAACAATCTAAGCAATTAAATAGACAGACCATTAAAACATACAACAGATCTAATTAGATCAAAGATGATATACATTTAGTATACAATGAGATGAAAGAGCAATAAACAAACGTACCTTCTTCT
>JAYMSW010003924.1:0-11590 GCA_036897725.1 Erodium texanum
CCCCCCATTATCCACGAGTGCCGTTTTTTCCAGTGCCGGAGCCGGTCGGTTTCTCCGGTGGCGGATAATTATGCCCACCCCTAAGTACATGTGTCAAAAAAAATTATCCTCTCACTTTTATAAAGTCACGTCAAACTATAATTATATTTCATGGATGGTCGAAGGTGCCCATTAGTTTAGAAATATTATTCCCCTTTTAACAATATTATCTCTCCTACGATATCATTCATTTTTTTCAGTAGAATTTGATTGTGTCCGATCTATATGTTGGCGGATTGGATATGACACGACTTATCATTGACCACTTCATTTACGATATTGGAATGGACCAATGAGACCCATCACTGACCACATAGAAAGCATTTTGCATCGTACGGTATCAGAAAGATTTCAAATGACGTTGTTCTCTATTAGGCATTCTTGTGTGCGGTCGGAATCCAAGGGCAGATAAGTCACGCCTCATTGGTCCCCAGTATCTTACTTCCCAAACCACACGTTCTACTTTTTTTAAATCATATCATACTCAGATCAAAGTCATCTTATGACGTCTAGTGTCTCCTACATCATTACTTGCAACACCCGCTAATTGAGCCACCTTGTGGGGGAAGTCATGGAATATGGTTTTGGTTTTGGTTTAGGCAAAGGCATGCATTGTTAGTTGACGCACACACATCAATGATTGAACTAATTAATTGGACGATTGGTCTTAAGTCTTCCCCAATACAACTCAATTCTCGTTCCTTTGCGGCTTTGATGACAAACAGAGGGAAGATCTCACAACTCATATCAAACAATAGCACACGCCACATCGTTAGTTGGCATACCTACGCCAATGGTTGTACTGATTGGTTGAAGGGTTCATGAAGTTGGTCATGGGCAGCGTCAACCACGACCCTCCAAATCTTTGGTTTTTTCGTGGGTTATTCGGTTTGTGCCAATTATATGGTGAGCAGTGACAGAGATGCTAGTCCGGCAAGCTCAAGAACAAGATTCTTGATCATTTTAGGAGTTGAGTTTTTGTGTAATATGAGTTCATGTGAATTGCAAATGAGTGATGAATATGAATGAAACCGCTTTGTATTTTATGTCAAATGTAAAACAATGAATATGGTATAAAATTCATATAATTAATATCCAAACATGATATTCTGAAAGAGAAAAAGAAACTATAATACAAGTCTAATAAAATCTATGAAACCTGGAACCTTAACCTCTAAACAATAGATACTTGGATGCTCGAAGAAAAGAAAAAGAAGGAACTCTAATGTCAAGTTCATTCAGCGTTTCCAGCCCAAAGATGAAAATGGTTCCAACAAGAGAACTTCCCCATCAGTTGTACGAGCGTCGTCATCTCTACATAGTGGAGCTTGAGAAACTTGAAGGAAATGAGCTCAAGGCTGGGCAGTGTTGTCTGCCAAAGAATTAGAGACCTGGCAAAAGAATCTCTACCTCAAGATTGAGATGTTTTTCATGTTTGCCAATTAATGATGTAGACTTGAACTCTAAGAATGAATGGTAAATTTTATCATACCATGAGGGTATGAGATTGAGATCGAAGGGAAGGGAAGAACGAATTTGATGGGACATAATGTTCTGGATTAGGATTTGCAAGAAAGTTGAGGGTAGAAATAGAAAGAGATGGTCAAGTTTGATGAAGGATCGCATACCATAATTAAGATGATCTAAACGAAAGTGTCGGTTAATATCGTAGTACATCGGAACATGCCTTTTTATTTGAACCATCATCAAATACATAGGTAACACGTGGCAGCTGTTGAGATTCGAATTAATATTGGATACCATCGCAAGACATTGATTTGTATCAAATGAAAGTTTGATCTTATCCCAAATCTAAACCAAATCTTTTGTCATGGGAAGAAGACATGATAATTATCAAGGTTTTTTTCCCTCTATAAATCAATCCACCCCGTTGTCTCCGCTTCACCACAACCTTTGCCCTGAAAAACTCTACATTTGCACACGTTTTGATCAAATTAGAACAGTCCCTACGCACTCTTGCACTAATTTGTGTTGTGTGTATGATGTTGTATTCTTAACCAAGTCTACATCCCTAGATGAACATAACATAAACTTCTTCAGAAAATATCCCGAATCGTAAGTTGATGCAAAATATGATGTTCATGGTTTAAGGTTTATGTTATATTGAAGCATCTAGAATAGTGTGCTTGAAGTGCACATTGTTCTACAATCTTCAACACTTTTTTTTAGAATTTTCCATTAACTCTACCCATAAAACCCCAGTTATAGTCTTCTTGACCAAGAATACATGTTCAGTTGGACACAACCGGAACCACACCATCATGGACCCTACACATATTAATGAGGATGATGAGAAACTCAAGTAGGGGGTAAGATCCTTCATCAAGGGACAAAGCGATATGATAGCGTAGAGCGTATCTTGTGAGATTACAACTATTGCGCATAACCTATTATGTCCCAACTCTGGAGGCTGGAATATTACGGAATACTTATAAAAGTTGTAATTTGTCATCTTTAAATGATCAAATAAGTATTTGTTTTCTTGATATACTGGAGGTTTACAATTTTCTGTTTTTACAGTTTTTTATATTAGATTTTTAAACTTTGAATGTCCGACCATGTAGTCAAACCTTTATAGTTGCTACCCTCCAACGATAAATCAAAGGACCTCTACAAAGAGAATATAGGTGGAATCATGCTCCATCTAAGCATTCCTCAGACATCGTTTATCGTCGAATAAGATTAGTAATTATTTAACATTCTTGTTTGTTATTGTTATGACTGTACGTGATTGGGTAGGAGTTTGTCGTCATCTCATGTCAACATAATGTTCATAATGATTAGATATGATTTGATACGATAGTAGGTGACGATGTTATGTTACCCAACATTGTTAAACAACAGTTCTGGGTTTTCAGACGTTGAAAAACCGTAGGAATTTGGACGGTCTACAAATACATGGTTAACATGTGGTATTTCCATAGCTTTACATCAACACTCACGACTTCCTACTATCTACACGATCATGATGTTTACATTATTTAATGGAAACTAGGCCTCTCCCTATAAATAACACTGACCCTCATAACCAGTCCAACCAAAATGTTCTATAAAGGCGTCTCTCAATCCTTGTCAGTTCAAGCAACACATCTCATGCCCATGTCGTTGGTATTAACGGTTTGTTGGAATTGTTAGAGAAGTTTTACAATGAGGTATAGACTGTGGGTGACACCAAGACCCTCCTCTCTAGGAGTGTGCGCTCCTTACTTGCTTGCTCCGATAAGCGACCATCTTTCTACTCGAGAGGAGCCCCAAATAACCCCTAAAAGGTTATGTCACTACCGCTTAGACTAAACGTTGTAAGAAGCGTATGAGGTTACTAAGTCTTACATTACGGGATAAAGGTAGAGGTAACATTAATGTGTTTAAGGCACCTGACACTGGGAGGTTCTTGTTATTGGTCCACAGGATAGTGGGTCTCATTGACAACTCCAACTCTATCGATGTTAAGGTCCTTAATGTTGGCATGACTTGGTTTTTCAAGTTCTTGAATGTCAGAATCTTGCTAGAGGACATAGTGAGTTAGAGTTACTCATCGGAAGCAATCACATATCATCGGGTAGAACCAAGTCGGTTCACATTCAGAATACACCCGATCCATTTCGACTTAACGTGATTTACATACGTGTACCTTTTGGTGTACGATACTAACTTTTTTTTTCATGTTGAAACGCCAACATATTGATGCGGCCTTTCGTCTTCTTAGAACGTGAAACCATTTCCACGAGGAGGCGTTCCAGCAAAACGATGTTGTAATCGATATCTCGTTTGCAGCGAGGTTTGTGCTCCAAATGGCTACTGCCCAGTTGTAGGGGAGGAGATCCCCTGGGAGGACCTAGTGACGGAGTACATCAAAGGGGTAGAAAATTAATTTCTTCATCCTTGGGTGGGTGTGAGATAAATATATTTTTCCTCATGAACATTGACAACAAACATTGATTGTTGTTCAATTTAAGGTTTTATCTAGGGTCATCTTGGTGTATGATGCTGACATCAGGTGTACCAGAGAGGAAAAATGGAAGAGGTGATTAGCGGTTTCACCACCCACATGCTCGGGCTGCTCGATAGTACTAGAGTCTCCTATGAGAAGATGTCCTTGAAGCACCTGTCCAACGAGAGAGTAGCTTAACTGAACGCCAATGAGGGTTGTGGTATGTACATAATCATTCTTATCGAGTAGCTTCTATCCATGAGGCGAGTGGAAGTGAGTACCCATGATGACATGAAGTTGTTCATGAGTTGGTGGGTTGTCAACTTATGGTACCATGAGTTTACCCAGTAGCCTCTTGTTTTTTTTTTTTCCTGATTGTTGTTTGTGTTTCTTCCCTTTTCTTTTAATCAATTTTAGTGAATGAATGAGAACATTCGTTTTTGTTGCTACATTGAGACCCTACCGTCTCGCATCAGATGATGTCATGTGCTATATACCAACAGATTACGATGTTGTCTGACTTTTTCTGATGATTCATTAAGAACACATTAACGCATTTGAAAAAGTTCCCGACAAGTTCAAAAAACTGAAACACTTAGTACGAAGATACTATTATAAAGGAATAGATTCTCATACCTGAATAAATCAAAATTTTGATACCTGTGATATTATTTCTAATTTTATTATTACATTTTGTAAGATGTGAATACTCATTTGAGAATTAAGTAAATAAAGTTTTGTGAAAATGACCCACCATGTACAAATTGTGAAGCTCAAGACAATCATCACTCTATCCTATTGGTCAATTACATGAGAGATTCATTGCATGTTATACATTATTAAACTATTATACAAAGGGTACTTGAGTACTTGTTTGTCTTATAAATAGGACTATAAGTTTCAAAGGATTACATTACTCTCTCAAAGAAGAACACCCGTACTACCTATCTCATGTCTCTAACAATTTCATTGTCATTTCCTCCTTAAGTTTAGAGTTTATATACTAATATTAGTATAGTATTTTATTAACCTTTGTTGTTACTTGTTCTTGCTTCCAAACCATATTCTACAACAGGAAAAAAAAAATTATATAGTATTATAGTGATTCTAGTATAGTGTATGTGATAGCAAAACGTTTGATCCAATTGTTATTTATACCTTGAGTTATGGTCTTCAGTTCATATGTAAATATTTAGTTATGTTATGACTTATGTGAATATCTATACAATATGTCTGATCTGTCGCTTCCGCTTTAGTTTCTTATTTAAATATAAATATTGAGTCCGGTTACAATCCACCTCCTTATAAAAAAAATAGTTTACTTCTCACGAAAAACGTTGACCTTTTAATTATAACTAGGATCCAACATAAGAGACAGTTTTTAATGACATTTAGCACATGAATCCTAATTAATTGGGAAATCAACTTTAACTTTCGATCATGTAATTATTGGTTGGAAGTGGTTGAGAGGTCTTCGGTTACAAACAGTTAAAAGTTGGTTTTGAAATGTCACGATTCCCTCCCACAACTTTTGGAATTCGAATATCTTACAAAAAGGATAAAGCAGTTAATGGTTACAGCCCTTTTCATTCAGTTACTATAGCAAAAAGGAAGGGGCTTTTTCGTCTTTTGAAAATTATCCTATTTTTATCCTCTTGTTTGAAAAATCTCGTCTTGGTCCCCTTTAAACTTGCGTTTCACACCATTCTCTCGAACCAGACAGAGTGTGTCTGTCATCCAATTCTCTCTCTCTGCTATCGGCATTTGCATCGATCTCTGCTTCTATATCATTACCCTTTTGTGTTCTGTTTCATTCAATTTCTGTGTTTCCAGCTCTCTACCTTCGTGCAAGTCTCGGATTTGTGATTTCTGGGCTGTTTCTCTGCGATTTTTCGGTCTGTCTGGATTTTTCGAGGCCGAAGCTCGAGACCCAAGTTGCAAAGGTGAGTTTTTGGTCTCATGGGTTTCGTGTCTCTCTCAATTGTGTTGGGTTGTGCTTGGAATTTTGGTTGTTTTTGCTTCATTTTCATGCTTAGCTTGGTGATGTTGTGATTGTTGAGTTGCTTATGGGATTATTTTTTCTGCTTCTTTGTTATAGATAGTGATATGGGTTTCACTTGCTTTGTGAAAATGTTGTAATGTTTATGATTTTGAGCAATGCCTGATTGGTTACTGAGGAAATGCCTCTTGAGAGAAGAAGTATTCGAAGTTGGGGTCTTGGAGTGTAGGTTTGTTCTGAGGAATTTGCTTGGTTTTTTTGTCTGTAAATGTTGCTTTATTGCATACAGAAGAAGATGGTATCTATGTTCATCTCAACTCTTCTGGATTGAACATGAAAGATGAAAATTGTTTGTAACCAAGTTTAGTTTGATGAACCTAGTACAGCCTAGTATCCTTTCTTTTAGGAGAGTTGAGAACTAGAATTTATCATTTTGATTCGTGGATGTTATGTAAAAAGAAGAAGCTTATTCTTAACTTAGCTAATAGATTTAATGGTAATAGTTGTCTTTAGGTAGCACTTAAATCGGTAGGTACATGATCATATGATGAAGTGGTTGAAGTGTAACATACTGTTCTAGGTATCTAAGTAAAACCTATGCTACAAGAACGTGATGTGTAGCATAATTAGAGTAGTTACTACTAGGAAAGATGAGCCTTGTACTTTTCATTTCAATAGGTGTTGTTGTGAACAGATTATTCTTTTCTTTGTAGAATGGATTCTGAAAATGGGGCACCTCTTGGAGGTGAGGTTGGTGTCATTGAGAAGTCTCATGTGGAAAGCTCAGTTCCTGAATCGAAGAATGTGGATGAGAGTCTTGCTAATGGTGAAGACGTCTTAGATGTGAATGAAAACTCTGAGCACCTTGCAAAATCTGAAACTCCCAAGCCTCCTGGAGTTGCAGTTGAAGCCAATGCAACTGCTCCAACAAGTAAAACTTCAAAGCTGAAAAAGGTAGTTTGCACAAGCCTTGTTCATGGCATTTAAGGAGCCAATTGTTTTTTTATCTTTTATGTTTCTGTGTTCAGGAACTTGGTGCCACTAAACCAAAAAGCACGGCTCCATTGGCTCGTACCAAGAAGCCAATCCTTTCTCAGAGCCTGTCCTTTCCAGCTAGAGCAAAGGTTGATAGTATGAAGAAGAGCATTGATGGATATCCGGTGAAGACAAACTTCAAACAAGCTCAAGCAAATGGGACTAAAGCCGAGGTCTCCTTCTCCAATGGTTCAGTCAATCATCCCATCAGGCGGGCTTCAACTGGATCCAACTCGAAGGATGTTGGTGGTGGAGCTCTGGCCCGGAGGTCTTCTTTTGGATCCAAGCCCACTATTAGGCGCCAACTGGTAAGGATTATTATGGGTTAGGCTTTGGCCCAATGGCCCTTATATTGGTTTTATGTCTATTCTCCTTTGTGTTGATTGTTCCCTACTTTTGTATGACAGTCTGGAAAATCTAGTTCACCAAGTATGACTAATGGTAGCTCACCATCTGAGGTGTCCAAGTAAGTCTCATCTCATCCTCAATGAAATATCCCATTAAGCTCTTATGGTAGCTTGAATGTTACATTTTTGAATCAATTGCAGATCGGTTGATCAGAATTCAAAACCTGTGAGAGTAGCATTGCAAAAGGAGGAAGATGATACCTATTCCACTACTTCGTATTGACCTTATCTCAAAACTTCATGTTACTGTTATGTTGTACCTTTATGCACCTTATTAACAATGTATAATTGCCAGAAGTTCTGCATCTCGTGGAAAGATGGCCAATGTTTCAGGCTTTTCCTTCAGGCTTGAAGAGCGTGCTGAAAAACGAAGGGAGGTGAGCAATTCACATTCTACCATTTCATCACATATTTAGTAGCTATTTAATATTTCAAAGGGTTAATTACATATAGCTACTGCATACTACATGCCAAAAGCGATGAAAATGCCCTTATAGTTCAAAGTTGAGGACAGTATGTGCAAAAGACATAGTACGCAATATCTATCTGCAATTAACCTTATTTCATATGTTGGAGAGGATGAATGATTTATGTTCTATGATCGCTAGTTTTTTTCTAAGCTAGAAGAGAAGATTCAGGCAAAGGAAGCAGAAAAGACAAACTTGCAAGAAAAGTCCAAGGTATTGGGGGATGACACTTGTTCATCGGACTAGTTTTCGTGTTTTTTTGTTCTTATTTTGTGCTTAGATTTCTCTGTCTTGTTTCACATGATAGTCTATTCTGGGTATTATTATACAGGAAGACCTGGAGGCAGAGATCAAGCAGCTGAGGAAGACTCTGACTTTCAAAGCTACTCCAATGCCAACCTTCTACAAGGAGCCTCCTCCAAAAGTTGAACTTAAGAAGGTAACTTGTCTATTTCAGGTGATGTTGGCGGGTTGTGCTTATGATACCCTTTTCTAGAATCTGAAATATAGGTTTTGCACTGAAGGATTAATTGATTGCTTTACTTCACTTTCTTGATCAACATAGCACAAGTTATGTCAACATGAACATTTGGCCTAACATGGTATTAAAAGACACTGAACTCTATGTGTATACTAGTGTGTAGCATTAGAGGATTTTTTGGTGTATTTATCTTTTAAGTTACTTTCCCTGCATACATCATGAGATTGAGGGCAACACTAAGTGAGGTTTGGTGCAATCTTAAGTTCTTTTTTTATGTTTTCCCAATTTGCTTCCTTTAGAAATACCATAGCAACAAAAGTTGAGCTGGCTTCATTCAATCACCTTACATTTTGATCTGTCCACACATTATAGATTGCTCATTCATTGTTCATAATATATCATATAGAAGAGCAGACTCGTTAAATGATTGACATTTTGTTTTGAAATTCACTTTCAGATCCCAACAACACGCCCAGTATCTCCTAAACTTGGAAGGAACAAAAGCCCTGTTGCTGTGATAAACAACTCTTCTGAAGGCAGCCCAAGATCTTGTCTCAGCCCTCGCCTAACTCGTGATAAAGGCACTGCTTCTCCAAGAAAGCCCCTAAGAAAGTCTCAATCTAAAACTGATGCCAAACCTCTAAAGCCCAAACCAAACGATGCTGAAGTAGAAACTCAACATCAGAAAGAAAGCATTGGAGAAACAGCTGATATCAAGAACCAATCCGTGAATCTTCCTGAGTATGATGTGACTCTGAACAATGCTGGACCAACGATGACTCCTGAGATCATGCCTCAGCAAGTCTCTGTCGGGGGTTGACTTTGGATTCAACAGGCTTTTGTATTTATAGAAGATGATAGAACTTATATGATGTTTGTGAATAGACAAGATTGGGTGCAAGTTACTCTTACAATTTGGGGTTCTTTCTACAGGTTAATATAAGTTAATCAGTGTTGTTTTGTTGTGTAATTTGTATCAAACTGGTATTGCTCAATTACAGTTCATGCTTTTAGAACAGGGCTTGATTGGATTGCAAACTTCCTCTGTAACTTATTCATAGATCACATGGCAAGAGAATATGAAAAGGCAATATACTAGTTGGCAAATCCTGAAAGTTGTATCACATTGGCTTGCAATGCAAGAAATCTTTGTAACACACATTGCTGTAAAGTTAAGCTACCACTTTTGAATTCAAATCAGACCTCTTCACAGATTCTCCACCTTTTGGTGAAGTCTTGCCCGCATTTGTTCTCTGATTTGTCTAAGTACTCGAACTGGAACTTATATTTATATTCAAATATGTTTTCCTATAGTACCCTTGCAACATAATTGGGAAATTAGCTGGCATATGGGTCCTATGGAAGCTGACATTGCTTAATTGATGCTGGTGGGCTATGACTAGTAATGGTTGGTATTCTGAATCTATGTTCCTCCTAATAATGTTGCCGCGGTCCCTATATAGTTGTCAATATTTGTTACATCGTGTCTTTCGATTATTTATTCATTTTTGAGAACTTGTTTTGAGAAGATAAGACAATGATTCGGGTCGAAAATTCAATTTCGAATGTGAAGAATGAGGTGGAAATTATAGCCACAATTTGGTAGAAGATGACAATTACATAAAGGTGTGGCAAAAGAATTGACATTGGGACATAACTCCAATTATTGTTTATTTCTTCAGTAGATGACAACAATGAGCACTCTTTGTAAAATGGACCACCTACTTCAGCTGTCTTAATCATCTTTAACCTTTAACTAATCAATTTGTTGCTCAATTATCAGTCACACAATATATAAAAAAAAGAATCAAATATATTTTTGGTATCAATCGGCAAAAAGGGTATATGGAACTGGTGAACAAACATGTTCTATGCATACAATACACTTCGCATTGCACCAAACATTTGACAAAACAATTAAAAAATGATATGTAATTACAGTATTTATAAAAAAAACAAAATAAAACTTCAATCTTCTTCTCTCCCTCCATAACCAGTCCTGCAACTATACATCAATGGAAGCTATTATCAGACAATGAAGAAGAAAATCATAAGATCTAATCATTCTGCAAAGTGAAAGTGAAATTGAAATTTACCTTTTCACTGTTTTTACAAGGTTTTTGTATATTTCCTCATTCCGGGTTTTTCATGAAGGGAGCTAGATTTCAATGGCAAGTAGTGAAAAGCGAAGATTGCCCAATAACTCCAAGCATTCCACAAGTTACTTCTAACAACTTCCCTGTGAATATTCAATAAATTAAGTTAGATTAAGTGAGTCAACTACTAATTAAATAATAACGAATCAAAAATCGGCGCAACTGGTAATAATAATGTAGACAGCCCATTGATTAGGACAAGAGCTGAAAATAATAAGAATTGGAGTTTAGTCATAAGACAGCTGGTTGTGAAGTTTAGGTTGTGTAGTTGGGGGAATAGAATGTGGCACACAGCTCTGCATATCTCTATGAGCTTCTTCCCCTTTTTGTTTGCGTGTTTTGGTCACATGAACAGCTTTTATATGATTGGTTTTGTGTAGTTTAAGAACCTTCCCAAGCACCTAAAAACACTTGTTTAACTCTTAAACTCACATGGTTACTTATCGCTAATCAATACAAGCCCGTGAGAACATGTTCTG
This sequence comes from Erodium texanum, assembly GCA_036897725.1. Classification (NCBI taxonomy): domain Eukaryota; kingdom Viridiplantae; phylum Streptophyta; class Magnoliopsida; order Geraniales; family Geraniaceae; genus Erodium; species Erodium texanum. The sequence goes on from JAYMSW010003924.1 coordinate 11,016, forward strand.
TCTTTTACTCGCTAGCCCTCACCGACCATTCAGCTTCTCACCATTTCCAAGCTCCAACTTTGCTATATTGGAAGAAACGCGGTTTCAACAACTTTATAGTTCAATGATGAACTAGGATGTGTTAATAATCTTAAACCCTCCACTTAATCTAGAAATGGTAACGTAATTGTGTGTTTTTCACTAAATGACTTCACCTAAACGCGTTATTGGATTATTCCATCACCAACCTCAATCACCAAACCCTAATGGCATCAATCAATAGCCATAATCACCATTAAAGCACTGAAGAATTTTACCCAGATAAATCCTATAACTAAAATGCAAATTTGATACTAACCCAGATCATTTCAACTAGCAATGGAACAAATTGAACAAAAAATAATCAAATTGAATTAATGTTATGAAGGGAAAAAGAGTGTACCTCTTCTGGGCTTGGCGACAACCTTGGCGGCCGGAGATGTTTTCGGATCCGCCTCCTCCGCCGGGAACAGAACGCCGTCGATACCCTGGACTGAAATCCGGCCGTCGGTGTAGATATCGGGGTCGAAGAGATAGGCGGAGCCGTCGCCTTGACC